>JAULBW010066277.1:0-43852 GCA_032358265.1 Vaucheria bursata
AAGATGACCTTAAACCAGCTTTGCATTGACAGTCAGCTGCAGTGTGAGATTGAGAGCTGTGTCCACGGCGTCACTCGCACCTGTGTTGAAGCCAGCCGCTTTCTCAACTACTGGGTTCTCAAGCTTCTCAAAGAAGGCAAAATTGTGCCCAAGCTCAACCAAAGCCTGTTCTATGCAGCCTTCACCATCATGGCAGGAGCTACACTTGATTCTTCAGTTGAAAAGTTTGACAAATCGCTGCAGGACTACGACCACGTGTGGCCTGCCAACATGGCCCAGTTCAATTACCGACATGTAAGCCAGATTCTGAACTACACTGGCAAAGACTACATGACAGCCTGCAAAAACCACGTTGTCATGAACATCAGTGGGCGGGTGGGCAAGGCCTTCAAGCTCTTCTTTGATGCTCTACCCCAGGACTTTAGAGCAGAGGACTGCAACAAGACTAGGCGCTACTACATGAAGCGCATGTCCCGTGAGTGTGGCCCTGAAGAAGAAGAGCCTATGTGGCAGTCCTTCAAGCGTGCACCTACGCCAGCCGCACGAGCATCTGTGTCGGCCTACATTGACCACAGGCTTGAACACTATGCAGATCTCCCCCTCAATATTGGTGGCCAGAGACCTGTCCAGTGCGCGAAGAAGCAATGGTGGGACTACCTGCAATGGCTGTACAATCTGCAAGTAGAAATGTTGGAGTACGAGACCAGAGCTTTTAGTATTCTGCCACTGTGCAGCTTTGCTGCCAAGCACATCACCATTGATACAGGCATTCTGCAAGGGATGCTGCTGAGAGTTGCAAACAGGACTGGCTGTGCAAAGCCTGAAGCTTTACCTGACTTTTGCAGCAACAGCAGGCAGCACTGGGAAACCTACTTCCGCCTCAGCAAAGCAGAGGGCAAGAATAAACGGCGTGACTTCAAAACTACCATGAAGACAGATGGCTACGCTGTCAGTGTCATTATCAGCAAAGTACTGGCTGTAGGGACTGTGAAGAAGCGCAGCAAGAAGCGAACTGCTGCTGATGCTATCACCACTACTCCACAAGATACTGCAGGCAAGCGCGTGGTAGCAGTGGACCCTGGTCGTATTGACCTTGCTACCTGTGCCTGGTAGCAAGACGATGCAGATGCAATACCAGCATTTGCTTGGTACAGCAACAAAGAGTACCAGCAGAAGATTGGACTGAAGAAAGCTCACGTCAAGCACAGGCAGTGGATGAGCAGAGCCCACCTTCAAGAAGCTCTGAACCAGCTGCCAAGTGCCAAGACACTCAGTACTGTCCTGCTGCTTGCACACATCTCAGAGCTGTTCAAGATCCTGGACAGGCTGCTGCAGCTGAATGGTATGAGGCGTGTACGCAGCCTGAGATTCTCACAGCACTGCCTGCGGCAGAGAGTGATGTATGACATCTGTCAACACATCACCTCTTCAGCATCTGCCAAAGACAGGCAACCTGTGGTGGTGGCTTTTTGAGCAGGCATGTTCAGCGGCTGCAGTTGGGGTCACTGTCCTGGTCCCATCAAATAAGTGCACAAGGCATTGGAGCGGCGTGGCGTTGCGGTGTATGATGTGAATGAAGACTACACTAGCCAGCTTTGCAACTGTTGCCACAACAAGGTAATGCCCATGTACAGTGTAGGTGCTGGCATGACGATTCATAGTGTGCGACGGTGCTTATCACCAACATGCATGCGCAAGACTTTGAATCGCAATGTCAATGCAGCACTAAACATTCTGTATATATTTAGGGAAGAGACACTACACGGTGCTAGACCTGAAGTGGTTACACGTAGGTACTAGTTGCGTAGCGATATGGTCGCAGACCGCTAAACTGAACTTGCACATGCCGCAGCAGCTTGAAAAGGCAGCACAAGTCGGAAAAACGCAGTAGTGTGAAATGGTGCTTCTGTATTGCTCACACTATGTAGCAAGTGGGGGCGTAGTTTCCCCATATTTCTCAAGTAATAGAGTCTGTCACTATACTCCACTGCCACAGTGGGGGTGACAAGATTTTGTTACGAGTAATAAGATAATGGGGTGTTATAATGGCATAAAATTTCTTCATTGTTGATGATTAGAGTCAAGGTTGTATATGATGCAGCTATTTGATCCATAGTATTCATGTATATAGCTTAATCTGATATACAATTTCTAGCATATGACCACTTCAGTCATGGAGTCACCATTGTAAATAAATACTGTGGCAGTAGTTCAAAGGATGTGGAAAGATAAAAAATACATTTCAAACGTCATATTTATATATTTATATATAAGCATATCATTTGTATAAATCATTTCTTAATGTAAAAATATAAACCATACAAAAATATTAGTTTCATTGAAGTGTTAAGATACCCACTTAATTATTTGTGTCAAATATATAATGCTGAGACATTCCCTTCTCAAGAAAAAATTTTAATGCAACGATGCCTTTTACATTTTCAACTAAACTGAAATATCTGCTTAGTTGTAAGCTGAATGTCTAATCATTTATGAAGTTGTGCCTGCTCTTGGTAAAATTGCAATTTGTTGTGCATAAATTTAATGCTGCACAATATAATGAGTGTAAAAATTATTAAGTCCAATGTTTTTCTAGATTTCAATTCTCTGAAATTCACCCAATGAAAACTTAGAAAACATTCAAAAGTTTTTTAGGCAAGTCATCAAGATTAAAGTCTCTGTAAGAATGGAACTTGCTTGTCAATTACTAACTGAAAGAGTTTGCTAAACATATCTAAATATTTTTTGCTGTGGAAAAACTTTATAGCTTTTCTGATGATCGGACCATTCACAGCACTTCAAAACTTGAAGACAAGCCCTCATGGGTTACGCAATGGTTTGCTGGTGAGTTAAAATTTAAAGAAAATTTATTTTTCTATGGTCATGTTGCCGCAAGCTTCTAAATTGTAAATAATAGCCATGCTAAATTTTCTTTACATGAAATATATGCTTCTAGTAACTATTCCTTATATTTGCATAGTCTGGTTTTTATATCTTGATATGTGAATTAAACTCATGTCAACCAATCGTTGAGGCTTTGAACCATGGGAAAATAAAGATAACTACTGTTAAAGAATTTCTAAAACTACAAAAATGACTACTCCTCAATATTAGTGTTGCAATTAGATGAAACTACTCAAGTTTCATCCATTACTTTCTACTACATCTTTTCGTCACTAAATTTCCTCAAAAATAAAATTATAATTCAGTGTAGCACACCTCTTTAGAAGCTATTTTAGGATGTGAAAAGACTTGACAGTTTCGCAATTTTCAATACAGTTAGAAAGGAATACGATGGACGACCTGCCCTTTTAACAGCATATTTCAAATATCTCTTGCACCATTGAGTTTACTCAGCTAAGTTTTATCAAGTATAATTCTCATATATCTTAGGTTGGCGTAGCTGGAAGTACAATGATTGCACTGGTGTATAGAGAATATGTGAATACACCTCGAACGGTGCAGAAAGAATGGGCCGAAGCTACAAATGAACTAAGAGAATTTCAACACATGTCCAAGAGATAGCTATTTTCCACGCCATCACACATGGAAATCGAACATTTCACAGTGAAACATAATGTTTGCTAAGTTCGTATTCTATGGATAGTGGCCTATATTTAGGCTCGAATATTAGTGGTCGATTTCAGATCAAGTTGATAAAATAGCCGAATGTATAATATAGTTGGTGATGCACTTTTTTAACATTTTTTCCTATGATTCTAATACGTAATATCTTAAGTTGCCAAATGCCTTAGAAAAATTATCCTTGGAAACCACCGCAAAACAAAAAGTCGCCATTGAACTTCATCTTGGGGTGAGAGATATTTTAGGTCAATAATATATACTATATTGTGGTAGATATGCAATAAAATATATTTCAGTTACATGGAAACTTTTCATTGATATTATATAAATTTTACTTAAAATGGTTTCAATATTAATATTTGAGTAATGAACTACTTCACAAAATTCATATCAAGGAAATTGACACAGAAAGTGAAATAAAGCAAAGTACTAAAAATTTATTCAAGGATAAAGGACAAGCAATTGAAATTACTCAGCCAGCATATATATGGCTGCCAAAAACTCATGAAATGCCTTGAAATCTTCCTTGTCCTTTGTTTAGAAAAATCCCTGGCCATCCTGCATAAAAATCATATATTAAAATACTGCATAGGTTCCACAAATACTTTTTCAGTGAAGCTCAATCAAACTAATTACAAAGTTTTTTAAGCAAAATAATATAACCATTGATTTAATTTCAAAATGTCTATCACAACAAGATTGCCTTAGTATACATCAACAAGAATATGAAATATTTTAAATTAGAACTATACTGTTATAAATTATTATTCCAGCTGAAAATCAACCACAAGGTAATAAATAATATAAAAACTTACTCCGAATGGGTTAACATGTCCAGCATATATTTGTTCAATGGGACCCTGGCCAGTCAAATTTTCTTGGACGAAGAAAGCAGCAATGGCAAGCATCGCTAAACGACCATTCTTAAGCTCTCGCAATTGTACTTTCTCCCATGTCTCAGGGTCACTAGGGCGAAGGTTAAGTGGGTCCCATCCCAAGTCTCCAGGTGCCTGACCTGGTTTAGCCTGCTGAGTTTGTCCGATTGCCTCACAAGCGAAGATAGCAAGCAAAATTTGGATAACTGCGAGCGGGCGTTCTGAGTAAACCTGTTGAAGAGCATCCCAAGGCTTAGGAGATTGAGAGAACACGGGGTCGGGAAGGTGGTAGTAAGATTGGAAGATTTCACCCAACGCGGCGAGCATAGCAACACGGCCGTGTTTTAATTCTGCTGCCCTGTACCAGTCGATAGTTGCGGGGTTAGCATTATTTGTGAATCCGAGAGGATCCCATGCAGCGAGCTCGATATCGGAGCCGACGAGACCATCACCACCTGCGCCAAGCTTCATTACGATACTGTAACATGAAAAAAAAAGTTTACGAAAGAGACGCTAAAATAAGAAAAATTCACTCCACCATAGTTAGATGGAAATCCAGGTCAATTAAACGAAACAGACTTATATTTTGCATGCTCAGTTTCGCAAATATGAAATCATAGGCCATGATCACTATTTAGTCAGTCACTAGAGAAGTATAAAACTTGCATTCCTCAACATATACAGCAGCACCAGAAGGGCAACGAAGGGAGATGGAACATAAAGTTTTATGAAAATCAAGACACTCTAGACTCGATTTTAAATTATGCATGCGCATACTTACCCACTTGATCTTGATACAACTCCAGTTTTTAAGGGAGTAGGGGCCATGAAGGCGGAGACGGATCCCATCGCAATGCATACTACGGCAAGCATTTTGCTCATCATTGTTACTTGCTTGCTCAAGATGAATCGAAACTTGTTTTCTCAATTTGTCAAGTTTCCTGCATGGTCGATTGGAACAAATTGAAGTGCAATCCGTACGTTATTTACGGACATTGGATATATTTTTAAATACATACAAATAAACAAAAAATCAGCAAAAAACCAAACCAAAAGTCAAGTCAAAAGCTCGTTCAAAATGAATGAGCTGACAAGCTGAGTAATAGCTGATTTGAAAACCGACTTAAAAGACACAATGAAGCAACAATATTTACCGTTTGATCATTTTTCAGGCATCATTCATATTGTATGTGATTCGCAAGAAATTCGACAAACTACAGTTTCGAGCAAGTCGTTGCGCATTTATTGAAGGACTTGCTTGCGTTTTAGCTGCCCACTTTTTAATATTGGCTTTGAGATACAGGTAATTGATATTTATCCAGCTGACAAAATTTTCGTTTTACTCAGATTACGACTAGATATTTACATTAGTAAATTTTCAAATTTAATCCCATTTTTTACATCCAAAATAATGTCCATGCCTCTCGTCATGATTTTTATCTACTTACTGTTAAATAGAACCTATCTGCGAGCCAAAATTCGTTCTATTCCAATCTCCATTTGTCCGATTTTATGTCGACTTTTCTCACTATAACTGTATTTTCTATTTTAACAATTTATGAATTAAATTTTACTCATTATTTTGGATCATTGCAGAAATCAATGTATACCGGGAAAATCGTTTTGAAAGTAGAGGCAATTATTTGTCAAAATTATTTATTTATTTTACGTGTATGCGATAACTTTTTTCTTCGGGTGCGCATAGCAATGGCTTAAAAATCCATTCAACTTACTGAAATGTTAAGTAATTTTGAAATTATATTCAGTTTGATACATTGATTAATCATTGGAAATTTATCCAAAATGGAAGTTGCAATAAGAAAAAGACAATGGAAAAGTTCTTTTAATATATATAATACGCAATTCATGTGTAACTTTCATTTGCAACAATTTTTCGGCGCAAGGTAGCTGTGCTGTCATCACAGTTCTAAAGTTACTGTTCTGATTGCTTCTAATTTGGTTTTGTGCTACAGTGAGACAATGGCACCCACCGCAGACAATCAGCATCTCACGCCAAAAAAATCTACATCCTCAGCCACTCCAAGCAAGAGTACAAATGGAAAGCGTAAAATCAATTCTGATTACAGAAACCGTTTAGGAGCTTTTTATATGTCAAGTCCTACTGCAAATGCTTTTGACAATTGCAGTCCTTTGTGTGGCAAGACAGATGGCAAGCGTAGAATTGAATTTTCTGATCCGATGATGGATACCGATGAGGACACTGCGGCTTGTAAAGTTTCTACTCCATTTAGTACCCCTAAAAAACCTATTTGTGCTGGATCGCCTTTTTTATCTCCAGGTTAGTGTTAAATCTGTTAAAGGGATAATATTTGAAAATATGCACAAAGGGTTTATGTTTTGAGAGGAATAATTTCAATATGTGCACAGAGAAGTTACATAAATATATATATGTTAAATTCATCATTAAAACTCACAAGTTTATTGCAGTCGAAGTTAATACAGCTAGATTAATACAGTAGTCACCGCTTGATAAGCTCACCTTGGGGCTGAGTCTTTATGGACCTAGTAAACGGCTGGGCTTGTTTATAAACCGAAAATGTAAAGCTTAGGTACAGAAAGCAAAAATGGGCAAAATATGTGGCTGGGATTATTTTTTTCTTATTATAGCATTGACATGCATTCATCTATTGAAAACTTAACGCATACACAGGGTTTTTTTCATGTTATGCTTTGTAATGGCCAACTGCATGTACACAAAAGTGTATGCATAAATGTATGCACACTGTACCAACAAAGTTTTTTATTGACTCATATTTGCTTATTTCTTCAAATTGTTAATGTGGAAGGCATTTCTCTCAACATTTCTTTGTTGTGCTAATTACAATATTTTTCCTTCACAGATAAGTGTAAATTCATTTAATTTCACAGAAATTAAATGAATTTTTGTACCAAAAAGCATATGAGCGCAGAAATTTTTGACATATAAGAATGTACGTATCCTACCAATTCTTTAGGTCACACTCTTCCAGGGGGTGGGGGCGAGTTTGGGACCCCACGTGGGGTACTTTTTCAAGGCGATACATATAGTGATCGCTTTGTACCGAGCTTATCAGCCTCAAAGTTTAATGACTACGAGGATCAAAATGAGAATATTCATGCAGATTCTCTGAAGGTAAAACTCTAAAAACTTGATCAATATGATGATTGGAGCAAGATATGATTGGTTAGGGGTTCACTTTGTTTACCTTTTGAAAACATGTTCAATTTCCTACTGCTAAAGGAATAAATATGTGCAAATCTAGTAACAGCAACTAGTACTATTTAGTTGTGGTCACTACTACTTATTCGTAGTGGTGACTTATACCTTTAGTAAAAGTGACCAGCACATTTAATACCAGTGTCTAGTGCTATATCTATGCAATAGTGACTAGCGCTGCCTACTTGCAGTATCAAGTTTACAATTTGTCAACTTGTATTTGACTTTATTCGACAGTGCAAGTTGTTTATGTTTTTCTAGTTACAGATAACAAGAAAATTTAGCCCACCTGCTTTAATTTTAAATGTATGTATAACCTCAAAGCTAAAATCGTTTTATATCAATGTCAAAAAGATTTTGAAAATTGGCAAGCTGAGCAAGTAACAAATCTGAATGTGGCTTTGCCCGCTAATATTATTTTTCTTAAGAACACATTTATGGCCGAGATTCGAGAAATGTTAATTCGGTTTTTTGTGAGGTCTTTATTTACGAATTTTAGCCCTTATTAGAGAGCTCAATACATCCAATCAGATAGAAAACAGCACTAAAGGCTACGCTGTCTATACCTTTAAACAATACAAAATTTTAGCATGTTTATGTAAATCTATGGACAATAATAGTTCACGAGTACAAATCTTATTACTAAAGGTTAAATTTTGTTCTGTGAATCCCATTTGTTTTGAACCAATAAATTGATTTATATTAAGGAGGAAGAGGAGGATGAAGAAAGTAGGACAGGATCAAGAGAAGATTCAAGAACTGGACACGGGTCTAATTCTAGAAAAGTTTTGAATACACTTTTGGAAGCAGAACTGGTGGGTCGCAATGAAGGCGGAATGCTTAAGTTTAAGACCCCTCGTCATCAATACGAGGAAGATGTAAAACGAAGCTTGCTGGTGAACCCTAGGTATATTGATGATCTGCAAATAGTATTTTGAGCTTGAAAATATAAATTTAATGAAACATTCACATGAGCGGTGGGATATTGTTCATTATGATTAGTCTATTCAATAAGGCTTATTTTTGGATAGTTCTATATTTGGCAATTCAATCAGGCAGTTATTTTTAATTTGGGTGTTTTAATAATTATTATTATTATCTATATATATATACATAAATAAAGCAATCAAGTCACTTTAAGCAAAAATACTTTATTGAAGTAGTCAAAATATTATTCTTATATTGGCTTAGAAGTTCAGAGACACAATGTGATTTTTATATCTGTTGCAGTCTGGGTGACACATGGCAGCAGGCAATGGCAGCTACGCCTGGATGTAATTCACGCAGGGTGCCCAAGGTTATATAAATATGTATACGTATATATTGATATATACATTGTGAATTTTTTTATGGATATATGCTTACTACTGAATCAGACCTGTACTGATTCTTAAGTAACTGTATACATTAAGCTGCTTACATATTTATATGTAGTCATGTATATTCCTATGTTTATTACTAAATGTATACATTCATCTACAAACATACTGACACATATCTACAAATATTCATATATATTGTCTAGGTGCCTTTTAAAATTTTGGATGCACCCCAGCTCCAAGATGATTTCTATTTAAACTTGGTAGATTGGTCCTCTCTCAATGTTATTGCCGTGGGACTTAGCTCAAATGTCTATCTATGGAGTGCAAATACAAGCAAGGTTTTTATATATTTAAATTGTTATGCACACAATTGAAGCTGGCTTAATACGCCTCGCTTTAGGGCACATCCCTTCAAGTTTTATTTTTAGATTTTCAATCTCTTCTTATAATGCTATGATTTTCCATTTGTCAAGTACTTTTAAATGCATATACCTGTAAGACGGGTTGAATATGTATCCGTTCGTAAGGCTTCTTGCATATATATTTATCACTATTTTCATATTGTCTGTATGTATTATGCTTTCTACAAGAAGAGATTTGAGCTATCAACTGCTGGAAATACTATATGGCGTTTAATGTTACAAAAGATGGCTCACTAATTTCCAGCCAATTTGAATAATTTTGAAGATAACTCATCTGTTAGGCTGTTACATTTTTAACTTATGTTAGACTGTTATGTGAACTTATATATAGCTTTTTTCCTCAGTTTTTCTTCACATGTAAGTACTTTTATTAGTACTGCTTCAGGGTTTCCTCGATCAGTACCAGGTCCTCCATAAATCCGAGGGTATGTTAAAACGTTCTATATGCTTTTGCATATACTTCAATAAAAGAAAAGTAGGCTCTGAGGGCTATTTCTTCAGCTCAGTATCCCACCAAAACTGCAAAAATACAGATCCTTTAATTATATAAATTACAGGCACGATCTATATGAAATTGCATGCATACAAGAAAGTTTTAAGATATTGTTTTAAAGGATGTTAGATTTGAAATGTACGTACTTTCCGCGTATGCTTATAAGCCCGTATGTGAATGTTCCGGCCCGTTTTTTATTGATTATTTTGTTTTTTTATGTTGATACTAGATTTTCATACATTTTTTATAAATTGCCTATTTTTGTTCTTTGGATTATATTGAAGGTTACACAATTGTGTGATGTCGGGGAGACCACAGTGACGTCAGTAAGCTGGACCCAACGGGGGTCCCATTTAGCTATTGGCACTGCTGATGGTGAAGTACAACTTTGGGATGTAGTTGCTGAGAATAAGGTACATATGTGCAGAGAGATAAACTAATTTTTTTGTTTTTCCTTAGTGCATATCACATGCATGCATACATGACCAAGGTTAACAGATTTTACTTGTCTAATTGATCGAATAAATTTATTTTTAAACTAATTTAGGCTTAGTAAGATTGAAGTCGAATTTTGCAGAAAACATATTTCTTAGAATACTTGAGTCTCATCCATGCATTGGCCTGTAGAAATATGTTTACAATCAATTTAAGCCGGTTTAAATATGCTTTACATTTAAACGAATCATACAACTTTGTTTTGTACACTTTACACTGGATAAATATATTGACTTGCGATGAAGAATCCATTTCTTAATGCACTCGAGAACTGGTAAATTGAATATGAGCGTGTTTACACACTTATACCTAAATCACATTACTGATTGCAGTGAAGTATGTTTAGGACCAAAATTAGCCAGTTTAAAGTGATTTGAGTCGAATGAAGCTATTGATACCTTTTCTATGTCATGTATTTGCAGGTACGAACACTATCAAATCACTCTGGTCGGATAGGAGTGATGAGCTGGTCAGGTCCAGTATTGGCTTCGGGAGGTCGCGATCGATGTATATATCAGTGCGACACGCGTTCGCCCACAGATCACACCGCAAAGTTGCTAGGGCACAGGCAGGAAGTGTGTGGATTGAAATGGAGTCCTGATGGATTCCAGGTATAATAAATTATTGAATTTGAGCATGTATGTATGAATGAATGTAAGCAGTAAGCGTCGGATAAAAGAAATTTGTCTGGACCACTAAAGAAGTTTATGTCAGATAACTTGAAGCTGAACTTGGACCAATTCGAGCATTCGTCGATAATTTGATATGGGCAAAAATCCATTATAGCCGAAATATTCGATTTTATTGCGATAACTGAAATCAGAAATTGAATTGGACAATAACAGCTCTTTTTCGGTTATTTGCTATTAACAACAGTTCTAGAGGACTCTATGTAATCCATCCAGTATACAAAGTAGTTGTCAATATTGTACCTAGTCTACTAGTCTATATTATTAGCCTAGTATCCAATACTGAAATTGTATATATTTGTATGATTTTTTTCAGTTGGCTAGCGGTGGAAATGATAACAAGTTATTAATATGGAATGCTCATTCTACCTCTCCTATTTTAAAATTTGAAGAACATAAGGCTGCTGTAAAGGCAATAGCATGGAGCCCACATCAGACTGGACTGTTGGCTAGCGGTGGCGGGACCGCAGATCAATGCATTAGGTACAAACTGTAATCTTTGAAAATAGCAAATTATTTTTTTTGGCAAATTCTCGCTTCTAACCAATGAATTAAAAAGCCATATTAATCGAATCCTACTTGAGATTTTCGGAAATAATGACTTTTGAGTATGACGAATTCATCTTGTTTGGTGGTCCCAACTTATTTATGTATGATATTTACTGCATGTATATTTGAGTATGTCTTGTTGCATGTATGCATACAAAAATTCTTATTTGCATATGAGTTTCCCTAAGTAAATGTACGTATATACTATGGCGCACATATATCAGTGTACATGTACATGTCTATATATTTATATGTAAGCACGGACAAGGGTGTAGTTATGTTGTTTAAATTACTAATACGTGCATGCACATATTAGTAATCCTGTCTAGATTTATGTTTGTTTACGTTTTCCTGCTTATGCATTCTGAATATTCCATTATTTCTTGTAATTTATCTTAGATTCTGGAATACAATCACCGGAAGTCCCTTAAATTCTATTGATACCGGTAGCCAGGTAATGTATGTACGTGTGCATGCATACCCTCTATATATTTGAGCTTCATTATATATTTCTCTTATTTATTGAATATTAAAATTATGACTACAGAAGAAGGTTTCGAATTACATTCCTTTTTGATTATCTTCTAACTTGTTTATCACGCAGTTCGGTCGATTGCTAATATTTCTAAGCTGTTCGATTCGCGAAGCGTTAACTCTTTTCGTCCTTTGAAAAAATATTCCAAACAGAATCATTTGAAATGCTAAATATTTGAAATATAATATTCACGTAAACTTTTGATAATCTTGAATATTGCATATTTATAGCACATTAAAAGTACTAGTGAAATTGCCAAAAAAGAAACTGAAGAATTGTATATTTTTCAGGTCTGCAACTTAGCTTGGTCGAAAAATTTAAATGAAATTGTAAGTACCCACGGGTTCTCTTTAAATCAGGTACTTTTAATAAGAAGGTTAATAATGTCTGTACGTACACGTAATAAATTTTCAAAAAAGTTTTAGTTAATTTCAATATAATGTATGTAGCTGGTTTGGTTATACTTGTATAAGCTATGTACAGTACGCTGTGTAAAATGTAACCAGTTTTTTGGGATCACCGAATTCATCCGTTGCATCTAGAAGTTGGTAGCTGAACTTGGACAAAATATGACTGTTTTGTTTATTTGCGTACATAGTTTAGAAATGTTGAGCATTGAATTTGATATATCAGTAGTTTATTATACACATGTTCTAAGAAGTTTATCCTCTGTTCATCAATTTTTTCACTAACAAGTAACCATTTTAAAAGATGCCTCAATATGTGATTAAATTACTAGCATCTGCTGTTGAGTTAAAGAACAGTATATCGATTCTAATTTTAAAGGATGATACAAATTATCTTTAAAACAATTTTTTCTTTATAATGTGATTTGAGCTGTTGAAAAAATACATACTGTAAATTCTGAAAAAAATAAGGCCTAAATTCCTCTTAGAAAAATATTTTGTTCATGATGTAATTTGATTGAATAAAGGAGTTTGTGATGCATTTTCAGGTGGTTATCTGGCGATATCCTAGTATGAATAAATTATGTACTTTGACCGGCCATACGCTGAGGGTTTTATACCTAGCTATGGCACCTGATGGTCAAACCATTGTTACTGGCGCTGGAGATGAGGTATGCATTATTTTTATATTCGATATTTGTACATACTGGCATTCAACAGTTGGTACAATGCAATACATGCCTGGAATGCACGCATGAAACATGTATATTTATGTGTGGTAGACATTGCGTTTCTGGAGCGTATTTCCCGGTGCTAAGAAAGAGGTCGGACGTACCGGCACGCCTGTAATTTTTCCATCAGGTGCCGATATTCGTTAAGCCACAAGGGGGTATGTATATACCCATTAGGAGACCAAGTTTGTACCCTACAAATTGTGAACTTGTTCCGAGATTGGAGCTAAAATATGATAAAAAGTAGTATATTGATAAAGCTTATCGATATATGGGCTTCAATGTGTAGTAGATCCATTCAAGATTGAATGCAGTTTTTCAAAAAATGTCTATTTGCTGTTCTTTACATGTTTTCTTTCTTGAGAATAATGCATCTAAGGGCTATATATATTAGATATTGGCGGTATACCGTTGCACATGTAAAATATGGAGTCTTTTAACTGAATTGCAATCACTAATTTTCAATTACCAACCTATACAAACCGGTGAAAAAATAGTGATATGGCAAATCAAACTGAGCAAGCATTGTGTGTCGGCTTGAAATTTATTGGATTACACTGTAAATAGCGTCATTTAAATACCATATGATTCTGATAACTATCCACATGAAAATGACATGGATAAAAAAGGGTACAAGTGGAAATGACAGTTTAGAAATTTTTAATTTTAACATTCTTTATGTAGGACTTGATTTCTTGCTGAATATACTGTACAAGAGTATATCTAGAGTTTAGACCACTCTTCACAGACTGCCTAGAGACTATTTTGCTTCAATTTAGAAAATGCAGTTTACGTTGGATATCAAAAGCCTGGATATTTCAAAGATGTCTAGCTGAATCATTCAAGCTATTTTTTTCCTTAACTTGGCATTTTAGACAGTTGCTGCTGAAAATAGAACATTATTTTCAATTTTCTTTACTAAATGGTTTTCTATCAGAAACTGATCTACTCTTCTTCAAGAAACTAGACAGTACGGATTTACAAAATTATGCTCTTTCAAAGGATGCAAAGCTAGCTACCATGCTTGGTGTAAATATTTTTTAGCCAATCTGCTGTCATCCTGTTGGCAAATGCCTACCTTTCCCAAATAAAACAAGTAGTAAAATCACTGCAATGCACGGCAAACACAAAAAACAAGGCAGGCTAACCAATAGTATATTTAATAACTAACTTCCAAGCAAACTCAACAATAATTACAATATAAACATATTGACTCTCAAGTTGCATTCCTTTGTTAGTTATACTTTTAGTAAAACAATCTGTTCTGCAACACATCATCTAGTTCATGGTAGGCTAAATATGCTATTCTGAACAGCGATGAAACTCCAATGAGCTATGATTGCAAGCACAAAGCTATATTTAAGTAGGAATAAAAATTTAATGCATATTTTTCTGCTAGTAATTCAGTAATTTTATCATAAATCCTTGATGAACGGCAAATAACAGAATGTTAACCATATAAATTGTCGTATTCAGCAAGAAAACTATTGTTCAATTTCCCAATTTTAGTGTTTAAATATCATCAGGATTGCTTATAGATTTATATTGCATGGTGATTTTTCTTGCATACTTTATAAAGTAATAATGTCCAGAAAATTCTTTTGAAAAAAATTGATGCTCAACAAGGCATGTCAGAAAATGTGGAATTGGTTGCAAGTATTTTATATATTGATGGTATGAAATTTTAACTTGTTGCCATTTAATATATTCCAGGTAAACATATAATTCTGAATGATTAAGCACTAGTATCTCTCAATTTTTTACAGTCTTTTGAAGGTAAAATATATCAATCCAATGGTTAAGACCTTACAATAAGAATAAGTCTGAAATGAGCATATATCAAAGTGCTCAGCCTTTTTAAAAGTTAAAATACATGATTGGCTTGCAGTACGCAATTGAAAAATGCTAGCATACCAAAAAAACAATTCATGTACTGCTATTGCCAAAGTTAGCATTAAAGAATGTTCTTTGAACAAGTTTTTCAGACTGAACAAACTTATCCTTACAAAAATTGCTCAAATAGCCAACAAATAGTATTTTAAAAAAGTTGGAGAGTTAAGAATTTATAGTTATATTTAAAGCCTTTCCTATGAAAATGAGATGTTCATATTTCATTTCAAAATTCAATAGGATTCTAATGACATAGTGTTGATGTCCACAATTTATTAACCTTCTGTTCAAATTAAACGGTAATAATGTTCTGAACAAGGGTTTTATTCAATGTTTACTGTGCGATTTTGGTGTGATATAAAATATGTGTGTAAGAATCTGACTTTAACTATTGCGCGCATCACTCAAATATCAAACCAAGAACAAAAATGCAAATATAAATACGCATAACAGTATAGTTATTGGTTTACTTCATGTGTTGCCAAAAGCGAATCTTGTCAACATGTGCTCAATTTAACATTTCCGATATAGCGACTTAAGGCGAATATAATCGATAGTCAAACACATTTATCCAAATAGAAAACATGATGCAACAAATTAGTTCCTAACAATTTGAGGGTACATCTATGGTCAAACTGGCACAAACATGGTAGATGAATTAAGTGGGCTTAATGTACACTATCGAATCCACAGATGTGTCAGCATTACATAATGCTGACACATCTGTGGATTCTATGGGTTAAAGCATATCTATATATACAAAGTATTAAGATACGTTTGGCAAAATACAAAGTATTTATTTGATTCTTTGGTATCAAGATTTAAATCGATAGTTGTAAACTTAATTTGCTAATTATTTTTCTAAAGCTTTTTGCCTATGTTACAGTGCGGGCTAGTTTGTGTACACTTTTGCAGACAGCAAATGTTTAGTCTGCAAATAAAAAATTAAAGCAGCAAGTATATTCTACGTAATTTATATAATTCATATCATCCTGTGTCATCAAACACTACCATTTTGTAAGCTAGAGCCTTTTAAAACAAATGTAATAGGATGTAGTTATCATCAATACACTTTTAGAAGATACCTTTTTCATTTTACAACATCTGCCATGATAAAAGTACACGGTTCGGTAAGTCAGCTTAAGTCATCTATGGACGCCTAAAAACTTTTCAATATATTATCATGACATGCTGTTGAGGTTTCATAAATCTATGGTCCACTAAATGATATATTCTATTAGTAGATCGCATACCGCTCCACTGACCTCCCTTTGATGATGTATCTTGACATGTCTAAAATATAATTTATTCAATTAACTAATAATTTTTGGCGTAACTGATGATGCAAGTTAATAGAATATCAACAACAAAACAAGTGTACGTCTAAAATTCCAAAATTGTAATTTAAGAATCAAAAGCTATACAGGGCTCCAGAGCATTCGAGATTCAGCCATAGGTTGACCCTTTTTGTGGAAAAGAACAGTCGAATTTCCTCCAAATAAAACTCCAGGGCGATACACTGATTGAATTTGTGCTTCGCGTCTTTGGGCATTGTAGTAGTGGGTGTCGATATGGCTTATCCAAAATTGTGACTAAAAAAAGTAAAAATTGTGCACAAAAAATATTATGAAAAGTTGTCTAAAAATAATGAGCAAATATTTATGTATTTAAGTCGATTAAATTGAGTTACCTCACGAGTTTGAGGTGGTCCAGCTGCAAATGCTATATTTTCAGCTGCAGCACTAAAAATATAAAAAATAATTCAACATGTACATGCGCAGTGTAAAGTAAAGTTCTGATACCAATGAAGTTTACAACAGATAAAAGATATATTGTGCAAAGTTCTGCATCAAAATTCTCGTTTCTAAAGAATTAATTCTGTGGTCCCAACAAATTTGATATATCCTAAGGTTACTGCATACATAAATTATGTATTTACATATATATATATATATTTATCAGAGATTAAAAAGAAAGAAACATGATAATCCAAAATAAGTTACATTTTTTAATATAACACAATGGAGTTATATTTTAACAATGCAAAAATCAAATAACAGGATCGATGTTGTCAGAAACAGCATCATCGTGCTATATTCAAGGGAAGAATAGAACAAGGCGGAAAAAGTCAAATTCATCATTTAAGAACAATAATGCAATTATTAAGAAATTATATATGAAACGACATTGTTTGCTATTTGTTATGCCAGCATTCAATCTGCAACAAAAACTTTCTAGTATATACATGGAGTAAAATTTGACACTTTTAATTAATTTTCACTTACAACTTATTTTCAAATATTGACGCTGCCAAGTTCAGCTTTAGATTTTATAACAAATTTTATCAATCAGTGGTTCCGACAGATTCACTAGCCCCAAAGTTCAATGAAAAAACAATTATGACATAATTTCATTCTGATACTAAAATTCATATTATTTTCAAGTTGCATGAAAAAGAAAGAGGAAACACTTACCAAATTGCTCCTCCATGAAATGAACCTAAAAAATTTGAAATATTTCTATGAATCTCTAATTTTGCATTTCCATGTATAATACCATCTTTTTCATGTTTCACGAGTAGCTCTTGCAGAGCTACTTGTTGGGACAGATTTTCGTCATTAGGGGTACCCTGAATAAAAAAACGTTAAAAAATAACAGTAGTAACCTTCGGACATAACGAATTTATTGTTAAATAATTTTCACTAATGACAAATAAACGAAAAAGTCACTTTGTGCTATGTTCAACTTCATATTTTCGGGCATAAATCTGAACTTAAGATATATCGAATTCATTCGGTGGTCCCAGTATATTCGTTTTTTCTGAAATTTGCAATACATATCCTGCAAAAGAATAATTCAATTTTCGGCCTCTATGCACATATACAACAATAAAAAATCGTCCTTTCTGTCTAGTTACAATCAATACTTCAATGCTAATACTTGTACGTCATGCAGCAAACTTTGGATACAAAGAAACTGCTTTCGCTCAATACATTTACACATAAAAAAGTTTAAAATATATATATATGCGTGAGGGGATAAAAGTTAAGACAAAAAACGGTTTGAAGCTTGAAAAATGTGTTACAATCGAATTGAATTAATGAATTGTATCGAATCAAATCATATCAAACAATTGAATCATTTCCATTTTTAAGATTCCCAATTTAAATGAAATTCTGGACAACATATAATATATCTAATTTTCATATCCAGTATAAAATAAAAAAAGACAGAAAACACCAAACAAAAAGAATGGTTTTCAAGACAGTAAATACGTATCTAGTGAAGAAATATTTCAAAATTTGAAGAAACGAAAACATAGCTCGGTGACATTTCAGTTCAAGATGAGCTCATTTTTGCTGTAAGGACAAATTTAGTAGCTATTTCTGAAGAATAAAAACAGGTTAGATATTACTTAGTGACCTATTCTATGGCACGAATTCAAATTTACCATAGAATTGAGATTTGATCAAATTAATGCCAAGAACTGTGAAATTTTGGAAATCAACCAAATTCAACAAATCCTCATTTAATGCAACATAAATGAGCCAATAACGATGTATAGTGCGCAATAAATTGATAATCGAAGAATATTTTTTGTACTTTTCCACTCCTTTCGCTCAAGATTTTTGTTCATGATTTCGATATGGCGCTGAAGAATACATTACATAACTTTAGCGTTTTTTTCGTATTTGTGGTAAATTAACGATGTTTAGCAAGCAACTTATTCTATACTTTCAGCAAAAACTATATGGAATAAAAAAGATTTGTGAGTTTTAACGAAAACTCTTCAGTCGAACGCCTTGTATCTCAGGACACCTTAGTAGGCTGAACAGCTGGCAAGGCAGGGTTTTTCCTTTAAATTTTTTGTACCTAACATATCTATGCACCTCATTAAGTTGGTGCATTTAAGCATTTGACGATGAAGTGCCTGGTTTAGGAAGTTTTACTGTAAATCACACACCTTTGTCCATTTCTCATCGAGAAATCTATTCTTCATGTTCTTGTTGTGCAGATAAAGCAGTAGTCCTTTTAACCCTGTACTAGTAAGAATATCCCACTGTAACCCCATAGGTAAGTATTTGATATGTCGCCCACGACCTATTAGGGTGCCACACGAGTCTAAATGGGCAGTCATATCTGCATAGCCGAGAACCTACATATAGTTCTAAAGTTCAATAACTCGTACTGTTTTCTGAGCTGGTTGTCAGGCTTATTAAAATCAAACACTTTGTATTAATCACTTCAGGCATCTTTCATTATGTTTTTTTAACACAGTATTATCATATTTTTGCTCTATTTCAATATTGGGAGAAATTGTGGGAGCAAATATCAAAGTGCAGGCATTGTGTAGCTAATATAGATTAAAAAAAGTCAATATTATTTCATGTTTTATTAATGGAGTGGCTGAAAAAAATCAAAATTCAACCTTTTAATATCGTTCACGTATTTTACTTAGAATAGGCCGCTAAATTATTGAAATTTTTTTGAAAAAGAAAAATTTGCTGCAGCAAAATAAATTTTAAATAGATGAAAGTATGCCTTGGTGATTTTTCGGTCCATGTTGAAGTAATTTATATAGAAAGATGAAGTTTCAAAATAATTTCTGAAAGGTTGACAAATTTAAGATATTTTAGCTGTCAACTATCACAGAATATTTTGACTGCACTAGAAATATAATTTCAAAAATAATAGCTTATTATCAGATGTCAGTCAGTAGTAATTATCAAGGAGAGGCACCTTGAAGAAGCATCGCTGCGAGGGGGAGGGGGTGTTGAGATATCGTCAGCTATGTTTAGTTATATATTAGTGCTTCATACTATCCATTCAATTTTATATTTGCATATCAAATGTACTATCATTGTAAAGCAAAATTAACGATATGATGATATGAGCTTTTTAGGAATCAGAATCAGCTGCAAATTTTCAATAACTATGTTACAATTAAGTGACATTAATTATTCACCTTTCCAATTTTGACAACTTTAGAAGTCAAACGAACTCTGTCTCCTGGATGAACTTTTCGAAGCATTTCTGTTGTGAGTGAAACGCTCACTCCAGGCCTAAATGTCCTGTGGTACGGCATATTAAAAACATCGTTTATAAGGACGCAGCTTATTATGTATCTACCAATGGTAGTACTAAACTTTGAGCAGAAACAAGTGCCCTCAAGTTATATCTTCTTGACTTAAATTCAAATGAATGAGAAATCTTGACGTACCGATCACTCAGAAGTATTGCAGTTGAAGAGTGTTCATCAAATAATCCAGCAAGCGTGCAACAGGAGAGATATGGATCTTCCACAGAGGTACACACAAACTTAGGCACTGTATATATACAAGCTAAACCTTCCTCTTTACTGAAGCTAGTGATGTCAGCGTGTTGATGTAAACCCAGCGTTCTCGAGAATGCGAGGTGCCACATGAGAAGAGTGGTCTCGATCAAGGGTCGATGAGAATTCTCGAGCAATGGATGCAACACGCATGATGCTGCTTTCTTTCCAGCATTCATTTTATCTTGTAGATAATGAACTTGGTAGAAAATAGAATATGCAACACCATTTCATAGAACAAGTTTGGTGTAGTATTAGTTGATTTCTGATGCGATACGAGAGACGGCTAGAACCAGTCTATTATATATGAGTTAAATTGGATTCAAATGTTT
The DNA here is from genome assembly GCA_032358265.1 of Vaucheria bursata. Taxonomy (NCBI): domain Eukaryota; class Xanthophyceae; order Vaucheriales; family Vaucheriaceae; genus Vaucheria; species Vaucheria bursata. The sequence continues at coordinate 20,875 of JAULBW010066277.1, forward strand.
ATAATTAAATTTAATCGTAACACTTCATTTTAGTTATTTCCAGTAATATCAATACGTAAATTATATCATCATAACCAGAGTTACAGATTCAATCGAAGTTACCATTATAATCATGGTTATCATGATCATTGGAGTTAGCAGCATTAGCATTTCAACTGCCAATAAAATGTTTTTGCCCAAGCCCATCATCGTACGTCATATTTTGCATTGATTTCATTGGACAGACCAAAACGGATTTAACTAGGATTCTTAACACCAAGTCATGTCAAGTAAAAGCAAGCCAGTTTAATAACAGCAAAGTTTTCCATGAATATGAATGAAGTAGGTGATGAGCTCGAGGTATGCTTCGAGCTATTGAATATTTTTTTGTTGCACTTCAAATTTTGCAAAAACAAGCTGAGATAGCAAAGCGCTCTATATTATATTGAGATTTTGAACGTGAACGCCATATTCGATAATAATTGATCTATTCATCAACTCCATGAATTCAGTCATTTAAATCTTAGGTTCATCGTCGAAAGTACAATATTTTTCTTAATAATTTAGGTGAATTAGTTTTTATTGATTGAAATGGATCTGACAATTATCATCTTTTTAATGGCGAAGATATCAAAATATTTTTGTTTGCAATCAGGGAGATGCTTACTCTCCTGGCAACCAAGAGAGTGATATTGATGTGGCAGAGCTTCAGTTTCACGTTCCGAAAGTTATTGGCGAAAGAGACCGTTTCGGTTCGGAAAATTCGAACGTGGAACAGTATATTCAAAACTGCCGTAAATATCAGGTAATATTTAGAAATTGTTGTTAGTGAATAAATTATATTACATCGTCTAGATTACAAATAAAAATGCCCTGATTCATTTAATTCGAATTTTTTTACATTTTTACATTGAATGACTTAAAAAAGACAATTATTTGCCTCAAACATAATTCCTAAGTAATAAATGCGAATCACCTTAAATTTGGCAGTTTTCAGAAATTCTTTCTATATTCAATGATAACCTATTAAGTACTGGGCTTGTAAAGACTTGTGCAATTTGTAACTAATGTATAGTTTATTTTTTTTACTATGGAAATAAACAAATAATTCATTTTACAGAATTTACAGCCAGTAATTAATTATTTCTGGGCGCTGGTACTCTTAAATAATTAATGCGATGAATTCAATAATTTTTTTCAGTGCATTCTTCGCGAATTATGTTAAACATTTTAAGATATCAGTAATTTATTTTTTAAAATAATAATTTAAAGTATATTGTTTCGTATGCTGAATCAATTGCACCACAATTGATTTTTGTAATAATTTAATCTGGAATGGTTTACATTAGTCCACCATCTCTGGTAAATTTATTTTTTGGGAAATTTTAATTTTCTTGAACTCTGAGCATTTTTAAATTGAATTATTAAAATCCTTTTACCCATAAAGGTTCCCGTAGACCCTAGCGTTGTGATTAGCCTTAAAACACGGTGGCACATTATGCAACCAACCAAGAGCTTTTGTGAAGGGGCTATGCTTCCTTTGTCTGGAATTCTAGATACTAATGATCATATCAAGTGAGTCAGCCTTTTCTGTATATATTTATTCTAGAATGATTACGCTTTGCTTTTTTTCAATTGAAATTCTAAATATTTGTACTTTTATATGTAGCTAGCTAAATTTTATTATAACCTACATTTATATGACATATGCGTATGTACAGTTGATATTTTGTATATCTTAATCTCAAATTTTCGGAAATAACCAAAATCGGATATAACAAATTATTTAGTTTGGTGGCCCTACATATTCGTTATATTTCAGTTTTTCACTGCAGCGAAGAAAAATATTGTAACTGAATATATACATTTATTTATTATCGATTCCAATTTGTCTAATAAGCGCCGCTAGCAATTTTTGCAGTTTTTATCTGGTAAATATTACGTATTTATTGTCTATAACAATTTATGACTTCAGTTCAGCTCATATTGTAGTTCCAGCTTTTAATAAATCTAGAAACTGCCTATATAAATACTGGCCCGTGTAATGGGATGTATGAGATAGTAATCTGCATCACTGTAAGCAAGAATATGCATATTTATATAGACATGGCTAGCTACATGTACGTAACATAAAGTGTAAACTATCTTGAACCACAAAAAGTCTTGATTTTTTTCGTTCAAAACAGTTATTATCTTCTAAAGAAAATTAGGTCCAGTGTCTCAGTAATCAGAATAATAGTTTGCTGGTTCGAGTCCTACCCTTGGCATTTTATGCTAATGTTAGCATTCAAATAGGAACCTAATTTTGTTTTCACCGCCCAAATCTTAAATATTTTGGCTGCTATATTTCTTTCAAGACTATATTACTTTCAAAACTATCAGCGAAGAAACGGAAAAGCGGATTTAGAAATTGTGAAGAGATAATGGGCCTAGTCCATCAGCTGATGACCCTGATAGAGTTTAAAATGTCAGTTCAAAACTGCTTGCACAGTAGTGAATAGTTTATTGATAATACAGTTCAGTTTACATTTTAGTTCATGAACCATTTTTGCTTTTTTTACAGAACTCTATTGATTCAGGGTGCAGGAATGCATAATAGGAAGCCAGCGGCAGGCAATGGAAATAGTAATGCGCGCGTACTGCGAACAATGCTTTCTACTAATCGAACAATAGAAAATATTAATTTGAGCTATACCGGACTTGATAACGAAGGAGTTCTGGAAATTTCGAAGGTTTATTTTTGATATTTTTGAGTATTTATGTATGCCCAATTCGAAAGTTATTATGTATAAATATGTTTTTCTAATATTTCTGTCAAGTTGGGTGTTACAGAGAAATCGCGTCCTGTGTAAATGTTTATAGCCTCTTCAAGCATAAATGTTGAGAGGCACTAAGAAATTCCAATGTTGAATTAAGTGAATGATATAGTATTTTATATATATATATATATATATTTTGTGAATTTGAATGGATTCATTGCAACATGATTCTTACAAAGATGTAATTTCTGATAAAAAGTATATTTTCATATATAAAGTTTATTATTCCGTGATTAATAGAAAAAACTTCATGTTGCCCACATCATCCGTACCCTGGAAATCATAAGCTTCAATTTTGAATTGTGTGAACTTTGAATTTAGCAGTTTACCAGGTCTTTTTTACTATAATCTAGAGAAGCTCTAAATTTGCCAGTAAGTTTGACTAAGAAAAGATTTCGACAAAAATTCAATGTACAATGCACTCGGATATGATGAGTTTGCTTGTAACAAATTTTCACACATAGCAAATGATAAAAAGTCATTTTATGAAAAGTTCAGCTTCATAATTTGGAATGCAATGATTTTCGAATGTAACGAATGCATTAGGTGGCCAGGAAGAATTCACGAAACCTACATTTCACTGGTTTTTATATTTTGGCACTTTTCTGCAATTAAAATATATTTTTTCTATTGATTTATAGGCACTTTCAGAAACGGACACATTATTAATGCTCAATTTATCTCGAAATCGGTTCAGTTCAAAGGGTGCCAAGTCATTAGAAGATGCTATACAAATTAACAAAAGCTTAAAAGTACTGGACGTGAGTCGAAATGCATTGGGATTCAGGTGCAGAATAGTGTAATTTCTCTACAACTAACTTTCCCCTATTAGTATCCCTACGTGTTATATTTAAAGTGCCTTTAATTTTACAGATTTAACCGCTGATTGGTATTCGAACATATGCTGTAAAATTTGGATATGACGAATTTTCACTTATAACGAATAATTGAAACAGTCGTAATGTTTTAATATCAGATTTTTGGGAAATAAATCAATTCAGTGGTCCAAACAGATTCATTACATCCAAAGTTTATCTTGTTGCTCAACAAATCCAACTCCTAGAGCTACAGTTAAACGAACTGTTCCAGGATAAAAAATCTGTTAGTGCGCTGATCGAAATTAGCTCATACTAAACATATAATTTGTTTATAACAAACTTCCAAGCATTATGTTAAGGGACAAACTTATTTTTCATTTCATTTATTATGATGTATTTTGTGGCGTAGTATATTTGAAGAAATGCTCCTGCACAATATCATTGATAACTTTTAGAAGTAAACACAAAAGTATTCATGCTCTGATAGTACATACTCTATTTTTATGATGACACAGATCTATTAATGCGCTGCAGCAAAAATGCTTGCATAGACACAAGGGATGCTGTCCAGTAACGATACATACAGACGGAAATTATGTATTTGAAGAGGTCAGACTCTTTATGTGTTTACATTTATACATGTACATAGACTTAGTTGAAGTTAACAAAGTGCAACTTACTAAAGTTCATACCCTTTATAATTTCACAAAATTTAGATTTTTATCCTAAAAAAGCCAATATATCAATTATAAAGGTCAAATTAACGAGGTTTCTAAGTTGATATAAAATATTAGACAACACAGTAATACGCATTTTTTTGCTGTTAATTTATTATTTTCAATCAAGGTGCGCAGTTTGATGCGCTAACTGATTAGAGCCTGTCTTTACCGGTCGTATTAGCAGTGTTATCTAGTGTTGTCGGGATTTATCATTTAAACGTTACTCTCAAAGGCAATTTACAATGTCAGAGAAAATATCAGTTCAATAATTCAACCTAATGTTGTAAATGCTCAAATTGAAACTGTGTATACATTGAGATAGTACATTGATGTCATACTGTGACATCAATGTACTGCTAAAGACTTTATTGGTTTATTGGAAAGTATCACCCATACTCTAAAGAGGGAAAAATTATGTTCATAATTATGTAATATCAACTAAAATTGAAATCCGCATTTCATAGCAACAATTAATCAAATTCAAAATATGAATATTTTTTCTTACCAGCGCACAGTTTGGCTTGACAGTTCAATGCTCTCAATATATTTAAGATTCACATACATAGCATAGTCTACATTGAAGTAGGAAGAAACACTCTAACAAGAAATAATATCTCACTTCCTTTTTTTCCTTTGAGCATAAGAGAAGTTTTATTCTTCCTTTATGGCTGTTTACTCTCTCTTATCTGCCAATACTATAGCTCTATAACACACGTTAATGATTTTTTGCTTTGTTTTTACTCTAATTTTAGAACCTCTCTTCTTCATCCACATTACTAAAAAAATAATAAATGAGTAAATTTGTGTTACTAATGCGAACACAAATTTAGGTCATTGAAAACCTCACTCAAAAAATGAGAGGGCCTACACAGACTCTGAGGTAGGAAAGTCACTGCTGAGGCTGATATCAATTCAACTGAATTGGTCATGTAGCAATTCTCAGTAATAAATATGCAGCATAAATAGTGCGAGTTGGTCAATACTGTTATCGTTGTTATTGGTTTCCAAATTACTGAAATTATGTTCTAATATTAAATGCTGCGGATTGTTTGTATTTATTTTTCCTTTGAAGGTGCTCAATAGCGTATCACACGCATTAGGATTTGTTATGTCGTTAATTGGCTCAATCCTGTTAATGAGCGAAGCGTCTAAAGTTGGCCAGTCCCCTGTTCAATTTTGGGCATGTGCCATTTTTAGCACTAGTCTCATGATACTCTATCTGAGCAGTACGGTAAGCTAAAAAAATATTTTAAATTTATTGCACTTACACATTTTGAATGCTTCTATATCGTTAAAAAATTGGCTTCCAACAAACAAAGTATTAATAATTTCTATAGAATAATATGGAATGCATACATTTATCAAGGTAATATATTTTCTAAATTATTGACTCTGCATGTGTTTGTAAAGCAATAGTTATTAACTTTTGGTTCTAATATAAGAATAATACCCATAAAAAGATCTGTTTTTCAGAAATATTTCTTACTAAAATATTTTAATTTCCCCAAAACTAATTCATAATTCTAATCCTTATCTTTATCAAGTGACTTTTCGATGGATACCTTTTGTTATAGTTGTTCCAAATTTTTTCCATAAATATGTTAATGCAAAAGGGAAGAATTTATTCGAGTGATAATAATAGTATATTTACTTTACTTTTTTTTTCTCTTATGCAGTTATTTCATTCATTTTTCATGATTCCTCATGTTGCACACGTGTTACAAATTGCGGATCACGTTGCTATCTACCTATTGATTGCTGGAAGCTACACCCCGTTCATCATGATTGGTCTACACGGGTCCCGAATTGGAGCTGTAGTAGTGGTGGTCCAGTGGATTGCTGCCTGTATTGGAAGTATTTATAGTATATGCGCTGATATAAGAAGCAGGTTTTTATTACAGAATTTAATAATTACAATCTAGCTATCATGATTGATACCCATACTTTTGTGCAGTGTAAAATTCTTCATCTTAAATAAAATTGCTTAAAAGCTCTCATGCTGGGGGCATATCAACTCTGAAAGAAATGTTCATTTTGGCTAGGAACAGTTAAAGTAAATCTGGAATTTGTCGAAATCCCTGCTCGGGTAACTAATATTGAACTGTTTTTCAATCTGTTCAAATACAATATATATATATTTTTTTTATGTTCGATTATATTTAAAACGCTTCATAATTTAAGGTAAGTGAACAGTAAAGTGCGCGTCATTTATTTGATTGCATATGATGTAAGAGTGGCTCTCATAAAAAACATGAAAATGTTGGACTTAAATCGAATTAAGTTCATCTTAGGCATGATTGGTTGGGATTTGATTAGTTTGTCTATATTTTCCACATCTCGGCACTTTTCTGCACTGTAATATTTTTACTTGTTTTCAATGAAAAACTGTTTTAAACTTTTGCTCCATTACCTTTTGTCTTTCCATTCTGCAGATTGAAAGCATAAAGACAGATCAAATAACTTAATTTTTATTATTTTATGGACTGACATGCCTGCTCTAGCATCTCCCTCGCTGTGTAGCTTTTATCTGCCATTGATCAGTTATACAATTTTGGATCTATTACTCTCTGTACTTTTTTACTTTGTTCCGCTCAACATAAAATAAACTGTCCTGAGCGTACCCTTGCACCAAAAATGTTCTGCTTCAGACAGACATTTGATAATGTAATTTGCAATATGGGTATGTAGATACCTTGATGTTAAAGCTTCGTGTAGAAGAATCTCGAGAATAGAAAAGTACACCGAAAAAAGAGATAGAAAGACTTATATTAATTTTTAACCTTACAAAATATATCTTCAACGTAAGATTACTCCAGAACAATTTCTGTAGCTGAACTTCAATAAAGACTACTGTATAATAAATCTTTGGTCAATTATTCAGTATCAATATGAACTAATATATGAACATATAATCAATGGGCAGCGCTATCTTTGACATTCAGGACTGATCTTTTTTGTCTTAAAAATATGTAGTTAAGATGTAAACAGCTGGGACAACTTGCGTCTGAGATAAAGCAAGCACAATATACTGCTGGTCTTATTATCTGTGATTATGAAGTGGCAACTGTTGCAGAACAAACTTTGGATATATCGACCCTGTCAAGACCATCAAATTACTTTGATATATAAAAAAATTTGAATTGGAATTTGGCACTTTATGACTTTTCGTAGATTAATTTTAGCGAAAATTTACTTTAAATGAATTTGTTTTATTGGGAGCGCACTGTATAGACTATTGGCTTACATATTGCTTCTTTGTACATTATTAGTCTAACTATGGTAGTAGAGCTGACATTATATTTGGGGATGGGCTTAGCGGTATTAACTATGTGGAATGAAGTAGTCCAAGCTTTTGAACCTGGGGCTCTATATCTACTTGTTGGAGGTGGTGCTGCTTATGTTATTGGAGTAGTTTTCTTTGTTATTGGAGAGACGGTATGTGTTTGTATGGATGCATGTATTTGTATAGATTTTCTGATGTAATTTATTTTAAAAATTTATTTGTGGCCCAATAAGCTCAAAATTCTGCATTTATTAGTGCTTATATATATTTCAATAAACTTTATAGTTAACTAATTTATCAGGACTACCAAATCCATTCAATACATTAGAAATTTGTTTTCTACTAAAATATGAAACTAAACTTACTCTGGATGACTTTTTCTTGTATTTGTTATGGGTGAAAATTTAGTTAGAGTAAGTTCGTTATATCTGAAGTTTACAGTATATGTGTTTGAATTAGTTAATGGTTGCAAGCAGCAATCTTTATATTTAATCTACTATGGAACAATCAAGATCTTGTACCATTGATCGAAGGCTTAATGTTTTTCTTGCTCGAACCATTTGTTAAAGTGATTCTTTATGAAGTTATTACTTGCTGAGCCTTTGGCAATGGTGCTGATCTTTGTTCCAGGACAACCATGAGTTTTGTGTAGGTAGGAATACACATTATTTTTCAGTTTCCTTATTTTTTGTATTTTCGCATGGAGTAATAGCATAAGTTGTTGAAATTATTTATTGAAACTCATTAGCTTTTACAAGCCCAAGGGAGATTCAAAGTTTTGCTATGTTTTTAATGACCATGCATATGATGCGAAAATTGATGTCTACGCTGTCCCAGCATTGTATTTCAAACGAAAGATCAAAATTATAGAAATGTACATGAAAAACTAAACTTTTCAAATAAAAATTTGTAAATTTAGCTTGATCTTTCATTTGAGACCAAATTATGGGGTCACGATAGGTAAGCTACACGAAAAGTACTGCGAAAGAAGTATAAAACTATTGATAATTGATTACAATTCGCCTGATTAATTTTTGAGTGCGTATTATGGAAATTTCTTTTCGATGAATTTGTTTTACAGATTCCAATATACCATGTCATATGGCACGTATTTGTGATGGCGGCTAGCAGCATGCATTGGTTTGCTATATATTTATACTTGGTATCAGCAAATCTTAGTTCGATATGTGAGCCAACTTCATAAGCTGTGGTGTCATCCAGGTACAGTTTCTGACTGGTATGCAGTAAATTTCTGTTATAATAAATTTTTATTTGTAACGAATAGACTAAAAGTCACATTGCACCAAGTTCAGCTTCAGATTTTCGAATATAACAAGCTTATTTTTGCAGTCCTGACAAATGATGATATTTGAAGTTTGTTACATTTTATTATATGATTCCTTCTACAGTTGACATTCTTGAAGGCAATGGTCTGCAAATTGATAAGTTCTGTTATTTTGATGGCTCTACACTCTTCCAACCTCCTTTAGCTGGTATATATTGAATCTATAATCCGATATTTTTGATGTAACCGATAGTATCAGTTCATGGAAAATCAACAATACTAGCTAGTACATTGCAGTATTACTGGCAATTCAAAATATTTACTTCAAATTTTTTTCTAATCAAAAGCATGTTGTGAATGCATATTATTTTCAAGAGGTTTGTTAGGACTCTTTGAAGTTTCAAATAATGTTGCTTGGAGAAAATACGATCATATTTGGAAAGGGTAAGCAAAATCAACTCTTATCTAGTAATAAAACATCCCTATATTTTGGTGATTCTTTTAAAATGCAACCTTACGCACCCTCACAAAGTGACAAAAGGTCATTTTCACTGATTCCTCGCAAGGTAAAAAAAATTTTTAAATATTGCTACGCCAAATAGAATAGCTATGAGACTAATTACAACATGCCAAAAATTTTCCGGTAAGTTATGCATTGCACCGGGGGGAGGGGTAAATGGGATAATTTTTTGCATAGCTCTAATGCACATAACATAATTAAAGCATATGTTCGACTCTCTTATTTTAACAGTGAAATATACCTTTTTTTTACTTTTTTTAAGGGTTTGGCGAAGCTGTGAGATTTGAAATGGCCAGCCATTCTTTTATGTTATCCTCTTCGTAGTTATCTGTATACGCCAATGAGTGTATTATAGAGTAGTTTTTTCAGATAATCGACAATGTGAATACTGATATCCAGTAGATAATATGATATTTGATTTCGAAAATATTTGTTTTTAATTCGTGCTTTGTTCAAATAGAATCATAGTTCTATGATCTTTTTGTTATTTACTTAGTGCTCGTTGTAATATTTGCTTAGTAGTGCATTTGGTGACTCTAAAGCTGATATCTATTTACTTTCAAGCAGATAAACTTCACTAAAAAAATTTCCATAGTGCTTCTCCCTTGCAATGCTGATGTCCTGTACTTAGAATGAAGTTAAAACCATGTAAGATAACACGCATAGCAGTGGTCTTTGAACTTACAAAGGAATATATCACTGAAAGCACAAACAAAGGAGTTTAAACTGTTTAAAGGAATACATTTCCAAAAGAAATACTTGAAGTACAGCAGTACCTCTATAGAAAATACTCCATAAAAGAATAGCCTCTGTACAATCATAAAAATGAGAGAACTGACTCGGTTATATAGGCTATTATCATTACCTCTATGTAATCATTATTACATATTTTCTAAGCCACATATTCTTGTAAAGAACAATTTTTCTGAGTTAGTGTAACATTCTGTGGGAACTGAGAAAATTGCTCTCCCTATTGTACATCTTATTCCAGATAAGCAACAACATATCATAAAATCAAAATTTCCTAATGGTACAAAAGCACATCAGGTGCACCATTTCCGATCATGCTACGCATCCTGTCAATGTGTCCAAGTGCTCTTCATTCACCATTGAGGAGAAGGTTTCCATTCTTGATTGGTACATCACCAATGGAAGGCATTGGAATAATGTAGTCAAACATTCCAAGGAACAGTTTCCGAAGTTCAGTCAGTTGGCTCGTTCAAAATAGCTCAATTAAGAAGTACATGATCATGCTGAAATACTCAGCAGTTGTATTCACTGTCCCCAAGTCAAGCATCCCAATTTTGAGAGAGCAATGGACCTCTGGCTAAACCCAATGGACATGCAAACATATGCCACTTAATGAAAAAACATTCAAATATTGGTCATAAGTTCAACAGCAATCTAAAAAACTAGAAGCAGATTAAATGTATCTTTCTAATGGTTGCCTAGAAAAAATTAAGAAGCATCATAGTCTCAAAAAGATCAACATGACTGGCAAAGTGTTAGGAATTAACACCTAAGGAGTTAATTCTATTTTGTAGCTGCGGTACAATTTGTTTTGGTTTCAGTTCAGTTTCAGTTCTGTTTCAGTTCCGTTTCAGCTTGGTTTCAACTTGGTTTCAGTTTCAGTTCCAAGATACATCAGAGAACTGAACCCTGTTCTTCATGCTACTAAGTTTTGTGTGTTGCGAAAGTTATCTCGCTTTCAGCAACACATGTAGGTTAATATCAAATACTATTTCTGTTTTTATGTTATTTGTTGTGTTTGTATTTTCCTGACACAAAGTCATTTTTACTTAGTTTGAGATTCTTAACAATAAGTATCCCTGCATAGATGACATGATTAAATAGTTTCCAAATAATAGTGGCATCCTTGACAATGTCTTCAACATGGATGAAATAGCATTTTCTATGCTGCCACCCTTGATTACGGACTTGCATGTAGTGTGCAAGTTGAAACAAAGCAATTCAAAGCTCAGATTATCCTTGCTCCCACTGTCAATGCAACAGGATTGGAGCGGCTTGATTTACTCTTTATTTGCAAGGTTAAACATTCTCATTGCTCTAGAAAATGAAATGTAGAGCAGCTTAATTTCCATTACTTTTATGATGCAAAGACGTAAATGGCCCATGACATCTTCTTTCACTGGCTTAAGGATTCAAATGCCAAGCTTGCTAGTCAGGACAAGTGTGTGGTATTGCTTGCAGAAAAATTTGCTGGGTACAAGATCAATGCATAAGAGCAAACGAATAACATCTAGTTGGATTTTTCTCCAAGTCCGACAGCACACATTCAACTGTGTAATGCAGGCATTATCAGAGCTTTCAAGGTGTACTGTTGTAACTTTTTATCCCTGCAGAGTATTTACAAATTGTTTCAACCTGATGCTATTGTTACTGGCGATGTTTTCTAGATTGATCAACTTAGTGGGGTGATCCTTAATAAGGAAGCATGAAGCATAATCAAATTCACTAGGATTGCAAATTGCTGGCATTATTGCAAGACTTTCTATGATCACCACGTGGATGAAAATGTACAAAAAAGGAGTACACACAAAAATTATAACTCCATTGATTTACACAAAAGTGACTGGTTGCAGTTGTTTAAATGCTGGCAACATTTCAGTACTGACAAACCTGCAAGGAAGAAGATGGTAGCAATTCATATCGCAGCCAATGAAAAATTTTATTTGGAACCATGATTCATTACATTTCTATTTTTTTTGCTGTGCAGTAACTTGATCGAAATGTATTTGACAGATAAAATTCAATATTGCAGTTCAGCTGAACTGCTATAAAGGTGCATATATAACTATTCCATTTTGTCTTCTAGAATATTCTATATTCTGTTATACATAAAGCACTTTCTTTACCTGTGTTATTAACTATGTTACTTTCAATGTCACTGGAAATTCATCAACTCATGTACTTGGATTACACGCATAAGTAGAATTTTGAGATTCAATAACCCCGCTCCCTAAAGTTTGGTGTCCTATATCTTCCATATCATTCAGTGGTTTTCTCTTGCTATTATGCAAGCATTATATAGTTTCGTAATTCTATTAATATACAATTTTTATAGTTTTAATATCTTTTATTTCATGTTGTTCATTTTTCTCCTTCAGAATGTTGATAACATAGACCTTCATTGACTTCTGAGTTTAAGAAATGTAATGAAACTGCAGCACTACAAAAGAGACAGCGACAATGTTTCTTTGAATAACAAATATCAATACCCACATCACTAAATTTACAAAATAGCTCTTGCATATCATTATAGCCTTATGGTACTGAGTGGATCGCATAGAATATTTTTCGTTGACACAGTTCAGAATGTCAATTACTTATCTAGTGGACAAGAAGATAAATCTGCTGCTAGTCAAGCAATAAAAGTTAAAAAAACTAAAAAACACACTCGAAAAACCTCTAGAAAAAAATTCTAATATTAAATATTCTAAAACAATTAATTCATTTTTATATTTTGGCATGTATTTTGCCTTTTTCCAGAAAATTTTCAAGCATTACTTGGTAAGTTTTTATTGAAATGGTATTGCAGTGTTGACACTTCAATACACCACTGCAGAATAAGCAAGAGCAGGAAAAATACAAAAGGAAAATATTTTAATTTTTACGTGATTTGATTGTTGGCTCATGCACTAAATGGAAAAACCGCTTTTTTCAAGTTCGCGGGCCTCATCTCCAGCCGATCTTGCCTCTGCTTCGTACGAATCACTATTTGGAATAAGAGCACAAATACTTTGGTAGCGAACGAAAGAAAACTTTTGGTTGGAGAATTCGTCATCCTTTGGACCAATTCCTTATTCCAGAAGTCCAAAAATACAAAAAATATGCATAAGATTAAAAATATCGTGCATTTATGCACAGTGATACAAGAAATAGATTTAATGGTATGGAATTTCAAAATAAATTTGAAAATGCATGCACTAGGATAAGGCAAATTAGTTTTTAATCTAATCCTAGTTTGCCAGATGGTAACAAAAAGATGTACATTTGCCCCCTCAGAAATTATTCTGGATTTTACTTTTGAAGAAAAATAATGGACAGCAATGTATCAATTTGGGTAACCTATCAAGCAGCTCTAAGTTGCCACGAATAACTGTTGCGAACAAATATTTCATGATTTGAAAACTTAAAATAAATATAAGTGCACATATCTGTTTAATTTATTGCTCACCCCATGGATCCTTTACATAAACTAGATCTCCTGGCTTGATCCCTGAATTTTCAATGAGTGTACCGCTTTCTCCTTCTCGCCCTGATCCCATGCTTAGAATTTTGCAAACATGCATTCTTGGCACTGCTTTTCCAGGAATAAATAAACCACTTGACATTTGCTGCGCTTCTGGCAAACGTTCGACGTACACCATATCGTACAGCGCTTGCTGTCTTACAGCCTACACTTGTAAAAAGTTATATTTTCATACACAAAGCACCGCATTTATCGGTCGAAATGAAAAACATTGCTTGACATAATAATATTATTTCCGAAATTATAAAGCCCGGTATCTCAACGAATTAGCTTTCTGTCATATTTTTAATTATGTATGTGAAAAAGATGAACTATAATGAAATCGAGGAAATGATGTGAAAATGAATCAGCTGACTTAGAACAAATAAATTGCTTACCTGACTAGGTAAAGAACGAGTTTCAGCATTCATTTGCAAATTACTTCGAGTTCGTTGAACTTTAAGAAAGCTTGGCAGAAATGCGAAAGCTGAACGAAGTACCAAGAGCAATAGTACGCATGAATCGAACTTCATTTTCCTGTAATAATTTTAGTGTGTCCAGATGAATTTTAAAAATTACTTATATTATTATACGTAACGAAGTAAATTTTCTTTTCTGGTCACATTTTCAATATGGACCCGTGTCAAATGTCGGTATAAAATGCCCCATGTACAGGTCGATATAATATTTACCAAATGTTGGTACTCTATGTACCGATATGGTTTTATTCTCAAAAACATTGTCAATAAGTCAGCGTAAAAATAATTCAACCAATCAAGTGCAATTTTTCTGAAAAGCAATTAATTGATAATACAGTAGTCATCTTATATAACATTTTTTATATCTTTCTATTGCTCCCATTAAGCCATCTTTCTGTTTTTTCTTTTTTATTGTTTTGAAATCTTCAATACCCATGGCCATTTAAAGTGTTTTAAACCAGCATCTGTAGGTGCAACTACTTCTGTTGCGTGTATAATTTACTATTGACTTCTTTTTCGGATAATGCTTCATCCTGAAGAAATTCTGTACAACTAGGAAACCCGCAGAAGATTAGGTTTTTCTATATTCTACTCATGATTTGAATTGATACCGATACCAGTAGTGCTTTTAAAAATGCATTGATGAGTATTAGAGTCTCAATTCTCGATTGAATTCCATTTTTGCACTGACATTTGACAAAGTTTCTGAAAAAATATCAAATCGGTGTAGAGCATATCAATGTTTAGAAAATATTACATCAACCTCTTCTTGTATGCAGTATTTTATACTTGTATTTGACAATTGTCAGTCTTCTACACATTTGAAATTTTCCATGGGATTCTGGATTTGAGCATCAAGAAAATCCAATTTCAAATTGAAAAACTCTTCATTACTCATTTGCTTAATCATTCCATAATCAAAGAGTTGTAGGAAGAAAGGAGTGACCAAGTTAATTTGAAGATGAATACAGTCTATAACCAGCATACTCTTCAATGCAACCTATCGTAGTAGCATCAGCACAATGCAAGTTCTGTCTTTGCTTTAGAAGAGAAGAAAACTGGAAAGATATCAAAAACTGGTTATCAAAATGTGTCAATGAAAAAAAGCCAAAACTTGCAAGGCAAAAGTATAAACAAAACAAGGACAAAATTTAGAATCTCCACAAAGAGTTTGAGCACAAAACAAGAAATTAACAGAAAACACAAATTGTTAAATTTTGTTTCTGCCACTGAAGCAGAAACAACATAATACCAAATAAATTGCACAAATCAAGTTGAATTATGCAGGTATTTGGACTACTATTGTTACTACTGATAATGTAGTACTATTAATATTTGCTATAAAACATGCAACAATGAATTTGTCCCAGTACTGGAAAAGTTGAGAACTGTTGCATGATTCAAACCTATATGACTATATCTATCTAAGTCCTAACAAAAGAAAAGAGCAATAGTTTGAGTGCAATCAATGAATTGATGGATGGAGCATAAAAATGGAAAGAGAAAGTAACAAAAGTTATCTATGTTGTTTCATCATTTCAAACTGACCATTTTAAGATTCATTTTGTTGATTGCCATCCAACTGTATGGGCAGCTAAGCAAAAATGAAAAACTGTGCAACAAAATTTCTGAAGTGGACAAAAATCAAAGTATTTATGAAAGAACTAATTCTATTACACTTATTGTAAAATCCTAAATTCTGGAAATGATGTTGCTTCTTTTATTAAATACTGCTGATAGATAATCCAAAAGTAATAATTTTATAGCTACACGATAATTTTAAAACAGCATTTTGGAGATATATAAAATGCTACTGAATGATTTAAAGCAATCTGCAATGTAAATGTAGATACTATGCAAATAAAAAACTGAAGATAGTTCCATATTACCACTCAATCTTTAGCTGCTGGTAAATCAATTAGAGTGCTGATGCAGAAAAACTCAATACTATGAGAAGAATGCCAGTAATGAGGAAATGGTTTTCTGAATGAAGCTAGTATCAAGCAAATCATTGGACAGCTCATTTACTCAATTTATCAGCCATAGAAAACTCTAGAAAATATTTGGACATTTATTATTGCTGCCAATAGCACTGTGCATGAATTTGATGGATACGTACATGTTTGTTTGTCAATTGGATACAACTGAAAGTTCATAGTATCTATGGTATAGCTGTTCCAATGCTAAACATGCTCCATCCTATAAGAAAGTACTATAAATTAGTTTTATATAAGCTGAAATGTATAAATCTAAATGCTATTTACAAGTTTTTGGGTTGACATCAGATGGAGTGTCAAGATTTAATTGTAGTACAAGTTAAATCCCTTTTGTCAGGATCTGATCTGTTTTGCCATGATTTGTTATTGAACTGTGACTCTATGGACTTAATTTGTCTTATGTGTATTCTTGTAAAGTACATTCTCTTAAAGAGTGTTCTCATTAGTGTGTTCTCATAAGTGTGTTCTCATATGCGTGTTCTCATATGCGTGTACTCTCAAGTAGTATTGTGTTGACAAGATTCATTCTTGGTAACACATGAATAGGGATTAATACATTATTGGCTGT
Source organism: Vaucheria bursata (assembly GCA_032358265.1). NCBI lineage: Eukaryota > Xanthophyceae > Vaucheriales > Vaucheriaceae > Vaucheria > Vaucheria bursata. Next base: position 37,594 of record JAULBW010066277.1, read on the forward strand.
GTGTCTTCTTTAGGTTTCTGGTGATGTTTACTATTGGTTATATGCATAGTCTTTAATATATTGATTCCTAACACCTTTCTATTTGTAGCTGTGGGTATTCCACATATGAATATTCTATAAGTGCCAGTCACATAAAATTCTGAATTTGGTAATGCTGCATTGGAGAAAAGTAGTTGCTTCTCACAATGCAGATCAAGATACTAATGCATATATGAACTACCGCATTCTTGCATTGCTTGCCTCTTACCTTGTATTACAACATAGAACCTGCTAGTCTCAGCAAATAACTGTCAGGCACACGCCAAACAAAGATGAGAAATAGGATCAATGGTTAGATACTGAGCAAATGTTTATCCAATGCAGAGCAAAGAAAAGAGAATAATACTATATAATCAAACAAGAAGAGATTGAGCAAGGAAATGTGTACTTCATTATAAACATTTTTGAGACTGAGCATTGGAAACAAAATGTAATATCAGCAAACAACTAATACCGGACATATGCAATCAGCATTTACCAAACTACAATATATATATATATATATATATATATATATATATATATGTATACACTTGAATCTCTAGTACAAATCCTTAAGAATTGTTAATACAAATGAACTATGTATCAGTTATGTACGTGCAACTATAATTGGTCAGGTCCTATCAATAACTCAACAGATTCAATTCCAAGATTTATTTGCAGACAATACAAAACAAAGACTGGACAATAACAAAACAAGACAAGAACTATAATATGTAGTATATTTATGACTGAATTGCAAGACCATTAAGGCAACTTGCATAATCAGAAGTGAATCTTCTAATCAATATGTTTTATAGTTCAAGTTAAATTATGACTTGCCATAATGTCAAGATGCAGAGACTAGAGATGAGGACACAAAAGAACAACACAAGAGAGTAACAGCCTGGAACAGGAATATTATTTGTAACCTGTGTTGCAAGAAGTGAGATCACTTCTCAAATGCAACACTAAACTAGAAACTAAAGCATCATGTTCTCAAAAAGAGAACATTCTTTTTGAGAACATATTTCAAATTGTCAGAATATCTGCAACTACAAAGATAAGGAATCAACCGTATTACGGGTTAATTCCTGACACATAATTATTGTTGAAGTTCAATGATAACTTGCCACATTTCAAATTATTATATTTAACTGACCATAGTCTATTTGATGCAGCAATTCTAACAGAATCCCACTATCTGTGGGGTGACATGATAGTTTTAATATACTGATATCAAAAAGATGTAAACAAATGACAGAAAATTGAACTTTCTGTATTATGCGGTGTAGTAATCACCAGCTGAGCATGGTGATGAATAATTATTGAACAACTGCTGATTGCTCCAAAAAACTTCAATCAGTTCTGGCAAACACTTAATTGTATTTTTCTACAAGCAAGAAACTCTTGTTCACATCATTGGGTCCAAAGATAATAAATATGCTTTGACTAAATAGAAATCAATATACTCAACTTGTGCATGGTTTATGAGGCACTAAAAAAGTATCTTAGTAAATTTTATAGGCAATGATAAAATGGATTGATATCTTAGTGTTTTTTTTGGAATTGATAATTATTGTCAAAATCCTTGCAAAAGGTTTGATTGCATATCATTAGGAATTAAATTATTACACCATACTCTCTATTCAAGTAATGTACTCATTTTTATTTGTATATTATCATTTTGCAGTGAAAATAGTTTGGTCTTTCATGGTAATAATAAGATGCATTCTTGGCAACAGTTAAATTGATCCAATAGTATATTGCTGCATGTGTTTCCGTTTTACATTTCTTTTTCTTTTATTAGTAATGTATGCAATGGTTATATCCAATTCTTACATATATTTAAATGAACCAAGAAAAACTGTAACAATTCAAGAGCAATACTTCATCTTTTCTTTGTTGAGCAGTACGTTTAAGGGTGCTACTCAAATCCATGAAATGAGTTCACTAGTTTGTGCTAATAAATACCAAATTATTTTGAACACATTTTAATTTAATTAGACCAAGGGAAGAGAAAGCAGAAACTTTTTTGGAGATTACAAATAAATTTGTGGGAACTTTAATAGAATCTATGAAACAATTATTGCCAGTATGGATCACAAAAGCATTCAAGTACCTTAAGTATGCAAGTTGAATTGATAAATATGAATCCTGGTAAATTTAAATCCATCCTCAACACCTACAAATTTTGGTTAGAAAGGCATTATAGGTGAAATGTTATTTAAACTTTGAGACTCAAACTACATAATCTATTGCAGGAGTACGTATATAGAAGCACTTTTAAATGAAACCTGGATACTGCAGCAGATAAAGCTTTTGAATCAACTTGCACACCTGCTAAGCAATTTTATTTCTGACTGGAACTTGCAGGTGGCATAGTGTCATTAATATCTGGGTCTCATACATTTGAATCTGACTATTCAATTTTGAAGATTACCCTGATGGTAAGAAAATGTGCTTATTGAGTTATGCTATGAAAGGGCAATTGCAATCAAAATAACATTAGGAATTGATCACACTTATACATCTTATGCAGTAGCTATGATAATAAACAAAAAAGTCTTAAAGTATCTGTGCATATATTAAAAGTTTTGTTTTTTAGTGAAATTCCGATTTCAATTGTTTAATTCATTTAATTTTTTCTTTAATTCGGAAATTTATAAAATTCCCAATCAGCAAAAGCCTGACAATAATATTTCAATTATTAGCTTTGTAAAGTAAAAAAACCAAATTAAATTCAGCATAAAAAAACTTCCGATAATTGGAAAAGTAAAATATTGAAAAGATCATCTTTACCCATTGAGTATTGATTTATGATTGGATGTATTTCCCTCTAAAATAAACCAATAGAAATGCCCATTCTTTACTTTATTAAATATAAGTGGCTATATTAAATTCGACGTAAATTGCACTAAGTTATGGCAACTTATTTCGTTGTGTAATAAAAATGCATTTTATCCTAATTATCAAATATTACAAAAGCGATTCTACTGTGCTACAAACTATATATGAAGTAATGAGGTGAAGACTTTTCTCTATTAAATGCTGCCTAACAGATTGCGAAGTAATGTACTACCGCGGAGTTGTTTGGGTTTACGTTGGATGACTACGTGTAATGATGTTGGACACCCCTTGTCAACGCATATTAGCAAAGATGGTAAATCACCGAAAATGGTGGATATAGGAGAAAAGGTCAGATTAATTTTCTCCTTTCGTTCTTACCAATTGTTGCATAGTCTTTATTGTGAGAGATAATGCAAATTTATTTGTCGTAAGCAATGTCGATATGAATATAACAACGCAAATGTCTCTATTCCAGATTTTATTTTATTGCTTGTTAATATTTTAATCTGTTATGTGCAAGCAGCACTCGTTATATTCATTGAAAAATATCTCTAAACAAAGCCTCGATATCGTTTCGTCGACAATAACTTCTCTTTTTTAAATATTCGATTCAAGAATTTACGATTTAAATTATATTCATACTTTTGCATGCACATAAAGTTAAGTTTATTGCATGTATTCAAAATATATTACTTATATATATATATATATATATATATATATATACATACATCTGCATCTTTACTTCGCTAAATTATAATTCAAATATGATCTACTGACACTATTGTTTTAGTGCCATTGCATATTTGCACCTGACAATGTATGTTTATGCATTATAAATCATTTTTCACATATATTGTAGAGCTTAGTGGACTCCAAGCATAACCTCTGTGATTTATATTTAAAATTTTTATATGCATGGTAATATTTCTAGATTGATACAAGACGGTCAGCAACTGCTAGAAGCCTCATTAAGCTTCCGCCATCAATTGTGAAAAAAATGGAAATTGTTGGTGGAGAAGTGATCGGGGTTAAAGGCCCTGTGTTTGCCACTGCTATTGTTTCTGGGGTACTAGGAGCTAAGCAAACTAGTAACTTAATACCATTTTGCCATCCTTTACCAATTGAAAATTGCCAACTGGATATATCATTACACGATGATAATTCCACGATACAGGTGACCAAATTGATGATAGCTATTGTTATCATTTCAATATATATCAAGCACAGTATATATGGCTAACTTCTGTTGAGTCTTTCTAGCTATCCACAAATTAATCTGAAATTTGACTTTCCTGAGAAATAAATGCTTTTTGCAATGAAAAGTTACCAAGGCACTAATATGGCTTTTTCTTGCTTTAATTTTACTTATGAGTCATTTTCAGTTTAGGTAATATTGCATTAAATATGTCTATTCTAGATATCTTCAATATTGAAACTAGAAATGAAAAGTTCATCATACCCCTCACCATTAACGACTTATCATTTCCAAAAAATGTTAAAATAAATATTTAATTGGTATTCAAAATTTTTGTGCACCTTTTGAACCTTGCAGAAATTAATCTACATTATGGCCTTTTCAAATAAATAAACTCTTTATGAGCCGAAAAGTTATCAAAGCAAGTTTTTGCGCTATCATAACCACTATCGTTAATGTTATTGTTTTTTTTCAATTTCTTTTTCATTGGTCTATCCTTCATGAAGATAGATGGATTTTGCATATTACATGTTCAACAATTTTCTCTCATACTATATATTTTATTGTTTGGATGAAGGTGGACTGTACAGTTCACGTGACCCATAAAACTGGAGTTGAAATGGAAGCCTTAACTGGTTCAACAATAGCATCCTTAGTCATTTATGATATGCTTAAAGGTTTAAGCCACAATATTGTTATTGAAAAAACAATGCTCATTCGAAAGACTGGTGGTAAGCGTGATTTTGATAGAAACCTAATCGAATGATAAGTATTTTTTGAATATGTAACCGTCAATTATTTTTTGTATTTGCAATTTCAGTATCATTACAGTAGAAACATAATGCTCTTTGAATATTAATTCTCTTGACACTTTTCATTTGCTCCCTTAAATTTATTGAACTTCAAAAGTTTTTGGGCTGAAAAAATAAAAATATAATCTAGAGGTATTCCTATGAGCACCACTTCATTTAAAAGTACCTTTTCTTCTTTACTTAGACAAAGCTTATACTTATGTCTCTAATGTAAGTAATTATTTTGATGATACTATGCATGTGCATATGAATGTACTTTTTATGGGTTTCCATATTTTAAAATGATGTCATATATTTGTCATAATAGTATTTATTCATTTACACGTGCAAATGTTCATTTTTCAATTTGGGCTAGCATAAACTTGGTAATCAATTGAATTTATCTTATGCCCATTGACTGGAAAATCTGCATCTTTTCTAAAGAGTCGGTAACAATAGAGTTGTATCAATTTAAAAGGTTTCACTTAGTTAGCACTTACATATGTTATAATTTTTTTCAAATAAATTGATATGGACAGAATAATTTGTAGAAAATATTTATAATGGCAATAAAATCTTACTTTTTTTCATAAAAAAGTATAATCTAAAGCAAATGTCTATCTTTCTAGTGCGCCACTGATATGTGCATTGAAATAGTCGTTTTTCTATCCCAAGCTCTTGTTTCTTTCTCTTATAATTGAATGTTTATTTGGTTACGTATGCTGTTTAAAATTCTTTTCCCAAATATATTTTAAATTAAAATTGAATATTACCGATTGCAAATTCAGTTCAATTTCACATTTTGTTCAATGCAATTAGCTGTGAGCCTATAAATAACCAGAGGCAAGGAATGATTGTTTGAAGCAGGAATGTTTCTAGCAGAGCACAACTCCAAAAAATAAAAACCCTGGAGCTTCAGAGCTTGCCTGGAGCAAATAAAGATTTGTGAAGTTGAAAAATGGCCAATGAGGATCTAGAGAAAGGAGCACGTTAAATCAAACAAATACATTCGCATGATACCAATATGTGCCAAAGAGTATGCAGAAACAGACAAGGAATAAGGGTACAAAAGCTGCGTAAAAAGAGACAGGTTACTGTTGGAATGGAAGAAAAAAGATAAATTAACATAATACACTAAATATACCTTTGTATGGACGACGTGGCTCAGTCAAAGGGATGAAGTCCAATGTATGACGGCACACAAACAGCAAAGCAAGGATAAGATATCATAGAAATATAAAAGTTTACAAAACTTTAAAGTGTCAGGATATTTGCCGGTTCTGCTGGTTCTGCTATCTCGTTAAATTGCTATGGTATAACTGCTTTACTATGTTCATCAATGTTCGTCTATGTTCACCTATATTTTGCCCACACTTTCTCTCACCTTTCGCCTCTTTTACCT
>JAULBW010066288.1:0-43843 GCA_032358265.1 Vaucheria bursata
ATGTTCTAAATAAGAACACCTGCAGCTACAAAAATAGAAGAGGAATCAACTTATAATATAAGTTAATTCCTGACATTATGTCGAAGTTAGATTCATTTTTAATGCATTTTTATGATTTCCTTGAGAATTATTCTTTGTTTGAACCCATATGAATAACTTTTTTCAGCCATAGAAACTGTTTTTTTAGTGTTACACTTTGAAGAATGTTCAAGTATCTTGGACATTTTCATAGTTTTAATGTTTATAATATCTGTACTTCTTCACCCTGAATAGTACTGTACACCTGTCTGTAACAATGTAGAAAAGGCCTCATTGTCCCATATTTGAAAGTTCATTCATGGCCTAACAACTTTAAAAGATGAATTTAATTTTTGTTAGGATCGCTGCATCTAATAACTAAATTGGTTAAACAAGCTTATTTAAAAAGTGGCAAGTCACCGTTAAACTAACAATAATTTGTGGCAAGTCATCATTTTACTTGAAGAATAAAATATATTGATTGGAAGATTCACTTCTGATCATACAAATAACCTTAGTGGATTTGTAATTCAGTCTTATAAATATACTATATATTGTAGTTCCTATCCTGTCTTGTCTCTGTTCAGTCTTTGTTTTGTCTTGTCTACAACTGGATCTTGGAATTGAATCTGTTGAATCATTTGCTGAGACTAACAATTTTTTCTTGAATGAGTCTATGTTAGGAACTGTCAGGATCTAATATGTTGCCGTGCAGTTTGTTATGGAACCATGATTATTTTGTTGTAAAATGTTATAATTTGTGTACGATTCTTTCAAAAAACTGTGCTCATAATATCTTTTGTGATGTATTGCAAGATTCATTGTTGGCAATACATGAAGTAGGTTCTAATATACTAAATTAAGCGTGTATCTCTTTTGTGTTTTTGGTTTACCTTGTGTTGCTGATTATATACTTGAGATTTGGGAATTGGATCCTTACAGAAACTAACTCTATTAAGGGTTAGTTCATATATCTATGTAACTGCGGTATGATTTGTCCATGTTTTAATTTTTGTTTTAGTTCGGTTTCAGCTTGGTTTCATTTTGTTTTCAGCTTGGTTTCAGTTTGATTTCAGCTTGGTTTCAGTTTTAACATACTTCAGAGAACTGAACCCTCTTCTTCATGTTACTATGTTTTATGTGTTGCAAAAGTTATCTTACTTTCAGCAACACATGTAGGCTAATATCAAACACTATTTCTGTTTTCATGTTATTTGTTGTGTTTGCATTTCACTAACAGTTTATTGGTATTGCAGTGTAAAAAAAATGTAAATTTATGCAAACAATATATGTCTTCAACATAAAATATGGAGACCATTGTATCTCTCAGTATAGAAAAAAATAGACTAGTAATAGATGCAAAAAATATTTGCCCCATGCTATAGAAATGGTTTTTAGTTTGAAAATGCTATCTCCATAAATTGGTTTAAATTAAGCACTACCTATAGGACAAGAAGTTTGATCAAGACTTATTGATGATGAAGCTTCACTTAAAGCTTGTTGTCAATAAAGATGGAAGACTGTTGGAAAAATACACCTTGAAGGCATAGAGATTTTTACCCAAAGAAAAAATGGAGCATTAACAGAACATATTAAATGTTTTTATTATAATTTGGTCAATTAATAGTATGCTTGACAAGAAAGCATTAACTAAATACAGCAATCAATACAATAACTTTTAGAATCAAAAGTTTATCAATGCATGTATAATACAGGGGATCAAAATACAAGATAAGAAACATGCACACTAATATGTTTTGATTTCTCATTTATGTCTTGCGAAGAATAAGTATTGTCAGCACATATTTATGATATTTCTATACACAACAATGCTGGACATATAAAATCAATGACGTAATATGGCATAAAGACACAGTGCAAATAATCAATTCTTGACAATAACAAAGAGCAATAAACCAAATAACAGGGAAAAAGTTCTGAAAATACATATTTTTATTCCACTGTCAAGTTATTAAAATATTGATTAGCCACAAGCATTGATTGACATTCTTAAAAAGTAAATAAAATTAATACAGTATAACCAGCAGTCAATTCCATGCTATGCCTTCCAAGTGCCATCTCCAAGCAATGTTTTCATGGAGTAATTAACATGATGGATCCTTCACATATAGCGCAAAATATCCAAAACTATTACAACAAAGTTTCAGCAAATATACTGCTGTATTCTTGATAAGTATTTGTTAAAATGAGATGAATCATGCTAAAAAAATTTAGATCAATTGTGCATCAAACCTCCAAGATTAAACAAAAGCTTAAATTGCTGGGTCAGAGAATATTTTGAAATACACTGCTAGTAAATGTTCAAGCAAATACCATCAACTTAAAAATAATAAAAAGCTGAATTAAATGCTAAGAGATACTAATATATCTATGAAAATATTCCTTATGTTTTTGGTAATGGGTAGCTCTTTTCTATTGAAGCATAACTAGGGCAATATGTGCTTCAATATTGCAGTGTTTGCTTTAAAAACTCAAAATTTTAATCATTTTATGATCCACAAAATATTTTTTTAAATAATTCCATAAAACGTATGCACTGCACACCACAATTTTACTTTTGCTTCAAATTTACCATGTACAAAATTAATGTGGCTAAAATTGTTTTAAGTAGCTTTACATGGTCTGTCAACTGCAACTGTCTCCTCTGTTTCATACTAGATTTAAAACTGTTGTACAAGTATGTATAAAAACAATAAGCAAATGAAACTTTTTTCAATCTGTTTTTACTAATGATATTTGAACTTAAGTTTTTTCAACTATTACTTTATATGTACTTTTATTATCAGATATATTCTAACAAATATCAGTTTTCTTTAGATAGTAAGATTTGAACTAGCAAGGTTGTAAATTAGACAAATTAGAATATTATTGCAAATATATAATTATGATTAGATGCTGATAAACTGTAAAAGATCAAACATATTTGGAAAAAAAGAAAAAGGCATGAAGATCCTATGAATTGATGTAACTAGGTATGACTATCTTATCAACTTAACATGCATGTTATATTTGTCATATTAGAAAGTGTCATCTGTAGGCATTTGTACTCTATACATTTATATTCAATTTTCACTAATTATTAGCTTTAATCATTTGGTATATTTGCTGCATAAACTTTACTTCAATCTTAACCAGCACTTGGCATTGGTTTTGGTTTTGATAAAATGTACAAATGGAGATGGTAAAAGTAGTTACTGTAGCAATCCAAAAATGGCTTTAACTGATACAAGCATTTCTTGATTTTTGATGTACAATACCTAACTGTTTATTGTTCATCTCTCTCCTTTGTGCCCTATCATTGCCAGTTGCTTGCTGTATCAAATGAAAACTAGGATTTTTGGCAAAATAAAGCAACACAAATTTTAATTGTAGACAGGAGGTTTCAGCCAAACTCTTGGTCTTGACTGCTGATATACCTTGTCTCCAGATGTGAAACTATAAACTCTTCACCTTGTTCTTTTGCCTAAGTGCTCACAGCAACGTTCATTTTCCAGTGAAATATTAAGACCTATTCTCCTGCAGGTACCAGTTGAAAAAGAACTTAATGTTCAACCTCCACATGGTTTTAAACCTGTAAACTTGTCTGTTATACCTCTAGTTTTCCACCTACATTACAAATTGTATGGCTTTTTCAAATTACCATGCAGCTGCTAATAAACCTTTTTGAATGCACTTGTACCTTTGAGTTTTCTAAGTGTTGATACTGTTAGAAACATGAAACACAACAAAGTACAAGAAACTGTAACAGAAATGTGTGTATTTATCATGCACTAATTGTGTTGATAGAAGTGAGCTAACTTCATCAACACAACAAAATGTAAAACCCTACTAGAATTTGTGCAGCCAATTTACTCGGAACGCCATAAATGAACACCAACCGCGGTTATAAAAATAGAATTAATCCCTAAGAGAGTTAGTTCCAAACAGATACTGACATGTGTATTGGCCATGATCCCAATGACATTTTCCTTCTGGTCTATGTAAACAACATAATTATCACTTGATCTAGCCAATGTGTAAATCTTTCATATGTCTATTTCTCACTTTTATGCCTGTTCTTGCTTAATTATATTGACCCGCTTTCTTATCTTGCACTTCATATAATACTTATTAGGAAAATACAAACACAATAAATAACATAAAAACAGAGATAGCATTTGATATCAGCTTACATGTGTTACTGAAAGTGAAGTAGTTTTTGTAATACACAAAACTTAACAGCATAAAGAACAGGGTTCAGTTCTTTGAATTATCTTGAAACTGAAACTGAAACCAAAATGAAGCCATAGAAAAATTGTACGGCAGCTGCATAGAATATAAACTAACCTCTAATGGAATTAATTCCTAACTAATACACAATCCATCAACTCAACTTGCTATCATAGTATTGCAATAAGAACAGATTGGTTCAATTCTGGCTTAGTTTTACATGCACTGACTTCAACCCAGTTTCTATTTTTACAGCTCCCACTATATCATATGATTGCATCATTCCTTGCCTTCCATCCCTGGTCCCTCTTCCAATTTATTAATTTTTTGTGAAATGGTGGATTTCCTATTGTATTTTAGCATATGTCTAATGCCCAACATTACTTTTTCAATTATGCAACTTATGCAAGTTTTGTTGACATACACCTCTTAGACTTTTTGCTGCAAAACATTTTTTCTGTTAACCTTAAAGCAATTTTTTTTACATTATTTTATTAATGCTTGGGCCACATTTCCTGCTCTTACAGATTATGCAAATGCTTGTGATACTGTCAGAAATTAACTTGTATTACAAGTTAATTCCAGTTCTACTTATAGCTGCAAGTATTTCTATTGGGAATATCCTTTAAAGTGTCTAATCGCATAATATTTTGAGTTAAGTATTGTTGCATTAGAGAAGCATAGTCACTTCATGCAACATAGGTCAAAATACTATTGCATATTTGAATATCACTCCCTTGATTTCCTTGCTTGTCTTGCCTTGCATCGTTAAAGATACAAGTGGACTTACACCATACTGATCTGTATCTGGATATGTCTATTGAGATAGACTGGTGAAAAATGATAGATAACTGTTAGAGTTCCAAGAAAAAAAAGTGGTAATGAAGTCAAAAGTAGAACAACATATGGCATGAATGTATGTATTTATAATATAAAAAATCATGTATTGTTGCTAATGAAAAAAATGCAAAATCAGAACACAGCTAGTGTTAACCTCTTCTAACACTTAATGACCAGCACACATCATGAAGCTAAAGAGACAACAAATACACAAGAAAACGCAAGATATAATTATACTAATGTATTGGTAACTGTACTGAGAAAATGGAAGAAGTTCAACCTGTATGATTAAAAGCTTCACTTCTGATCATCTAACATGCAACAACATAGATGGTAATGATTAGCAACAAATAACCCAACATAATTGTCTTCTAGATATTACTTAATACAGCAATCATAACTGCTAGTAAGCGACAAGTCATCATATTTCTATGATAACACTATTAACACCTCAAGACCTGAACACGTACTAACTCCCCAAGGTTCTAACAGTACTAACTCCTCAAGTTCCTATCACATTTGCATAAAGATGTGAGAGATGTAATAACTTTTGACAAGTTGGAGGATATGTATCATTTGGAAGGAATGAGGACACCAGACTTTTAGTAATAAAAGCACCAACCAATCATTGTGCATGTGCACAAACATATGGTATCTACTAAAGTTTTATTATAGTCTCAAGAAGCAAGAATCTTTTTAAGCACTTTTATGATGAATAAAAGATTTTTGAACATATATTTATCTACATGGATGGCATAGTATTAAACTGGCACAACCAGCATAGAAATAAATAAAGTTGGTGGAGCTTTGAATTTAGTTTTGATGAGACTAGATCCTTGTCATTATTTAAAATGAGTGAACTTAAGCCTTAAATAAGTACAACTGACAGGGTGGCTTTTCCAGGATTTATCTGTCAAGGCTGGGGTGTCAAGGTCCAGATTCATGGTAAGCTTTATGTATCATTTCATTTATCACTGGCTTTAATATGTACTTTGAAAATTAGAGTTAAAAGGACACTAGCAAAAATGCAGGGAAAAGTAGAGAACTGCAACGATATCTCTAAAACAATTTTTCGGTCAATCTACTCAAATCGTTAGGGATTTTGGAAGTAGTGGCCTCCAAACATTAGAGATTAGGAAATGTTGAGATCAAGTTCCAATACAAAGAGGAGGTATTCCTGATGTTTTTTATCAATGTGCTGAAGTAAATATTTTACAATTTGAAGAATAGTCTTTGCTTAGTTATGAAATGTAAAACCTTTTCTTCTAGGTAGGTGAGGCATTTCGTCCAACCACACAAATACCACAATTTGTTTACAGTGCTGAATAGATCCGTTTACATTTGATGAAGCCTGCTTAAACTCATGTTGGTCGAATTATTACAGTTTAAAATGTCGAAAAAATAATATTTTTGCCGTAATATCTAAGTATATTTGAAATAACAAGTAATTTATTTCAGCACTCAGCAGACTTACTGCAGCTGATGGGTATTATTTCGCTGTTGCCTCTTTTAAAGAGTATTACAGAGCGAACGAATATTAAGGATTTGCAGGGTAAGACTGTGGGAATTGATGCCCACATTTGGCTCTATCGAGGAGCTTTCTTTAGTGGAACGGAATTCTGTCTGAACAAGGACACTGATATAAATATAAACTATTGCATGAAAAAGGTTAATTATCTAATAGAAAATGGCGTTACACCAATTGTCATATTCGATGGAGCCTCAATTCCCATGAAAGCAGAACTGAATAGAAAAAGATCTGAAATGCGACAGATCGCTCTAGAAAAGGCTGAAGCAGCAAGATTAGCGGGAGAACAAGCAGCCGCCGCGTCTTACTATGAACGTGCAATACATATATCGCACGAGATTGCACGAAAATTTATTAAGGAGTTAGCTGCGAAAAACGTCCAGTTCATTGTAGCTCCATATGAAGCCGACGCGCAGCTCGCTTATATGTCACAGCAAGGTCTCATTGATATTGTTATAACCGATGATTCTGATTCCCTTCCTTATTGCTGCAAGCATGTTATTTTTAAATTTGATAACGAAGGAAATGGTCAAGAAATCCGCTTATGCAACTTAACCTCTAATGAAAAGCCGTCATTTGCGGAATGGACAAATAGTATGTTCCTTGACATGTGTCTTTTGGCAGGATGCGACTATCTCCCCAAAATTCAAAAAATCGGCATTGTTACAGCACACTCGTTAGTCGAAAGATATCGTACCCATTCTCTTATATTCGATGCTATTCGAAACAAGAAAAAGTTCACCCTTCCTCCCGATTACGAAAAAAAATTTAAGCAAGCAAGGTGTACTTTTAGACATCAGCGTGTGTACGATTTTCGGTCACGCAGAATGGTTTTTCTAATGCCTATTGGGGCAAATGCAAGTGAGTTTGACAGTTTGGACTTTTTAGGTCGAGATTTGCCTCCTAATGTTGTTCAGGGAATAGCAGAGAGTCGGTTACATCCAGTAACGCACAAGCCATATGACACACCGCTTCTATCAGTGCCAGCTACACCTTCCACAAGATATAATGACAAAGAAAATCATTCTCATATGAAAAATTGCACAAAAAGGAATATTTCAACCACAATTGAAAGTAAAGCATATCCAGAAAAAGCTGAAACAAGCTTAAAATGTGTAAAAGACATTGTCTTAAGTAAGAGTTCGAATTCCCATACTGATCTTCAACAGTATCACCAAGTAAAGGAAAATCTGCCTACTTTTGTTGGTCCTTGTGATCTGTCGGTTGATTCGGGAAATTTGGAGAAACCTACAAATTCAAAAAAATTAGACTTATTAAGCCTTGGATTGACGCATGAGACAGACTATGAATGTTCATATTCTGCAAAAAAGAAGAAAATGATGTCAGAACCTTTAGAGCATAACACATGTTGCATCGAATCTCAGAGGTATGTAAAAATTCTAACTCTTTCTTGTATTAATTAGTACTTGTCTTGCAACAGGGGACTTTTGGCATTCCATCATTTATTACTCATTATGGATCTTTGCTTCAACCAACAGTAGATGGTTATAAAAGAGCAATTATAAAAAGATGAATTTGATTGAGTTAGTAAATTGAGGAAAACTCAGAGTTCAAGCCTTTTGGATTGCTATCGTTTGCAAAAAATTGTCATATTTTTCAAGGTTAAAACATGATTAAACTTTCATATGAACCATCAAAGATAATATAATTGGTGCACTACTAAAAAGCGCTACTCAACATTTACTGATACAAGTTTATCTTTCTGTAATACATCTTATTATCCAATTTCTATTGGTTGAGCTATACTCGCATTGAATTTCAAGCTTATATCCATGGGTATTATAAAAAAATTGCCATGTTGCTTGAGCCGAGTGTAAATTACAGAATTCAAACTATTATTTATTACAATAGACAACTGAATATTTGAATCTCGCCTCAGTACTTTGTTTGAGTAGGTCTAATGATGCCGAAATCCTTCATAATTCTTATTTTTACTCTCGCATAACGATAAAATTTCAAATTGATATCTTTTGATGTAAAATCGGCAAAGCAAGTTTTTCCGATTTAATCTCATTGAAACAATATCTGACCCCTAACTTAGCCTGTGATAACTGGATTAGAACGATTTTATATATTGTCATTTCATTGCAGGGATAATGATATGCATGAAGGTAATTCATATGTTCAAACCAGACTGAGTCCCACTGCTAGGGACAATATTTCTGTTCAGTTGTGTTCTTCAGGACAGAAAAATATTTTTCAAAAGTGCATTCCTCTGTCAGCTCAGCATTTCACGTGCACGACAGTTAGTGACACGTTAATAACACTACAAAGAAAAAGGCTCAATCATAATGTAGACCATTCACTGCATCCAGAGAATTGTCAGTTTCTAAACTGGCTACAAGACCGTCATAAAAATAAAACTGACGATTTTGACAATATGGAATTAGGGCAAAATCCTAATTGTATTGTAGAAACGGAGCAACAATTTTGTTGTGATAGAGAGAGTGATATGATCAATCCATTCGAAAATGTCGATTGCAATATTGAAGGCAATTCACACACGTATGCAGATTTTGAAGGTTTGGAAAAAGAAGCTAGTTCCGGACTTGAATTAGGAGATTCTTCCCATTTCCACAACACCTGTAAATTCGGAGGCACTTATGATTCTGGCTATGAAGATTTTAGTGATAATCTTCGAAATACAGAAAATCATCAAAATTCTGAGCCGAAAATGGGGTTGTCCATGTTTCAAATCTCCAACGAACATGATACATTATTACCATTGCAAAAAAATAACGACAGAATTTCTCGAGTTTACAAGGAACCCACCCCCCCACTTAACTGTTTCCTTAACAGTTCAGATCAATGTGCTGATTTGAATTCTGATTCTTTAGGTTATGAAAATATGAGCTCGTGTTCAAGAAATGAAATCAAATCAGATGGAGGAAATTTGAAGCGAAGTAGAGCAGAAAGGAGATGGGATGCAAAGTTAGTTGAAGATGATTAGATTTTTTGTACCTCAACTTCACATTTATTCCGATATATTAGTTTTTTGGAAAAAGTTATATTTTTCGTTTTAAATATCAAGAATATTTTATTTTTCGAATAAAATATTTCTTTTTGTCGAATTCCAATGTCATTTACTAGCATCCTAGCTTTTGTTGAATTTAAGCAATACTGGAACTATTGTTCTTTTTTGTTTGCATTAATTCTCTCCTTTATAGTATGTGCTATTCTGAACTTATCCTTCCAACGGAAAATATTCTGCGTCAGAGAGACACGCTGAAAAATGAAGTGATTCGTTACTTCAGATATTCAAAAGTGCACGAATCATCTTTTATATCTATCAACAAGAATGCTTTTAAATTTGTGCACTGTAAAATGATGGATCTCATTAATCCTGGTGAGAAAACGGACACTATATCCATTCTAAAACAAATGTTGCATAAAGCAACTTTGTCCCCTTCGGCTATAAACCATAAATTAAAGTATTCAATGGGCGTGAATTGCATCATTTCACTTGATTACTTGCGAGAAGTTCGCAATGCATGTATAAATCTGATTACTCTCCAAAAACTCTAGATCGTGCATTCATATGCTGGATATATAAATTTATTGCTTTTCCTTGAATTTCATCAACGTACTTTTACGTGAAATATTTCACAATCCAGAGCCATGACCACAGCAGATGAACAAATAGCTTATTTCATCATGAATTTTGCATAGAATACTTTTGAAACAACATCTTTTGCTGTAGTAACTAGTTTCTATCGATGATCGGATAGTTGAACAAAACAAGACTTGCTAAAAATGAATAAAATTTACAGTGAAAATTCAGCATTCTGATACTGCAGTAAAAAGTTATTTATGATCATCACACAGAACCTCATCATTTTTTGGAAATGATGAAGCTTCTAAAGTGGGGGGGAGGGGGTGTAATACAAACAGACATTTAAACATAAATCATACAGTATATATTACTGCATTGCTAGAAGTGAACTCTAATGATGCAAGACAGACAATTATTCAATCATATGATGGACCACTAGTAATTGCGCCGTGGCACTATTCAATTGGCTAAAGTGAGAACATGATGTCAGCAGTCAGAATTCTTAAACTGAGAACAAAAACAGCAATGCAGCTAACATAAATATAGGATTAATTGCTAACTGGTTAATTCCTAACAGGGGGGAGGAGGTGCAACTCTGCAACCAGTCAGCTTACCCATTACTGGCATATCAATTGATTTCCAATTAATCAATTGTGATGATACTGTGGATTTTTTACCTTCTTCTGACCATACTCCAGTCCTTGAAGTTACTTTCTGGTGGGCAAGTATGATTTAGAGCCTAAGTTGAATTGAAGATAAACCAGTTTCTTTGTTGTATGAACCTTAAGCAATTAAGTTAAATGGCACTGCATGATGTCATCAAGAACAATTGACTTCAAAGTTATACCAATTCTTTCTACTTATAATATTGTTGACAAGATTCCACTCCATAGGCTATCCAAGATCATAGCATCATCTCACCTTCCAGCATATTTATTTTTACTTTCTGAGAGTTGAAATGTACCAATTCATCTTTGTCTTAGGCTCAATGACAAGACTCAGTATCCACACTTTGATTCGACCAATAAATCAATTCATGGCTTCTGTTTACTATCTTTTTCATGCCCCAACAGAATTGCTGTAGTTAGTGAGTATTGATGTAATCAATATTTTATACCTGCTTAGATAACTGGAACATCACTACTGTCTACATATCAAAGCAACTGTTAGGAATTAACTTCCTTAAGTACTAATTCCGTTTGTAGCTGTGGTACAATTCAGGAAGATTTGTGCAATTATACAATTCAAGAGGATTTGTACAATTCTAGATTTGAGGAAAGTCACATCAGTAGAAGTTCAAGGAAAGTCACACATTTTGAATAATCAGCTTACATGCATTTTTGTTGTGTTGATAGAATGTCCTCACTTCTATCAATGCAAATTATTAAATGCAATGTAACTCCATTAATTCTTGTCCATTTCTTCTTGCACTTGACTATTGTATTCCTAATAGTAATGTAAGTTTAACATTGCTAACTGAATTGGTAACCTCTCTTCCTAAAAGTATGACATGGTTGCTGGTTTTCTTGTCTTATGCTTGTTTTCCTTGTAATTAGAGTAGTTTTACTATCTGCTCCACTTTGTATAGGCAAGTTTTATCCAACAGTATTCATCTGCTGTTTAGCTTATCTTTCTATTAAGCTTATCTTTCTATTAAGCTTTCTAAAAAATTCCCATTTTATTCTTTAGCATGCTCTAAAAAATATCAACTTTTACTTAACAAAACATTCTTTTATCACCTTATGACTATATATTTTGAGCTCTTTACAATCAAACATTCAGGAAACTCATAAAATAGTGGCATGAATATGAACTTTTGTTTTAAATGGGATTCTTTCTTGTTTGTCACTGAATATTGTAGAGTTGAAAGGTTTGTTGAACTATCTTGCTTTGAAACAAAAGCGATGTTGTATTCAAGATAAATTCATTTCAAGATTTTTATTTGGATATATCTAGTTACATATTTACTGAAGTTACTTTATGAACAATGTATCACCAATACAGGGACACTTAAATAGTAACAAAGAAAGCAACATTTTGTACACAATCATTCAAGCATATCAATAAATGCCTTACAGAATACAAAGCTCCCAAGTTTATCAACAAGAAATGATTTTAGATCTGATGGTTCAATTGCCCCCAATACTATAAAATCATTTTTCACAAAAAAAACCTTAAGCTCATGTTGGGATTGGTTTTAAATCCAAACCATCTAAAACACATGGCAATTTTTTATCTAATACCACTTAGCCATATGGCATTTGCATCAAGTTCAAGTTTAAAGGCTACTCTATATTAAATGGACAACTGACTTATTTAAACTATGTGATAATTACTTTCTACATAGTTGGGCTAGAACTGTATTGAAAATGACCATTTGGTGCATACATATTATGCCCTATCTGATTATTTGATTAAACTAGTAGAGATCAGTACTTGAAAATTTTTAGAGTCACTATATCATAATTTAAAATACTTGACATGATTTCTAACCCTACGTATTTGGTGGCTTATTTCAGTGCCATATCATGAGCAAAATGACAGGAACTGGATTGTTTTTCATTATCATATGTTTTAACAATTGCTTTTGTCTACATTACTTACACTATTCCAAGTAATGTAAGCAAAAAAATTCTATCTTTTTTATTTTTTACTAACCAAATAAAGAACTCTTAGCATCTTATAAACTGACAACGGAATAAATTTATATCTAATCAAGCTTGGGCCCTGTTTGCTTTAAAAGGCATGAATAGTCAGCTTTACCTTGGCATCAACCAATGGCTTTGTTAAGCCTTAATTTAGTATAATAACTTGAACCATTTCCTGCCTGATGATTGAATTGAGGTATGTGGATATTTTAGTTCCATGGTAAAATTGATGTTACATATATGGAAGACTAGTTGTTATTACTTATAGCGTATAAAATCCAGATATTTTTGATCACTATAAAAAGCAGGTTATCTCTATGTCTGATCCATTAGAAAAGTACTACATCTCCTTTTCCTCTGTTCCACATTTATACATACAGTTTATTTTAATACTTAAAATTGATGAGAGTATGAAACAAACCTCTGCTGGTTTAGCAGAAGGCAAAAGAGTCAATGCCTCTTACAAGGGTCACTAGAGTAATTTTGTACTTTCCTCAGTGATGTATCTCTTAGGCACTCTTAATCATTTGAAGATTTGTGCTAGGAATGTAACGTGCAACATAAACATAAGGAAACTGTGACAGAATACGTATATTACTATATCTTAAACTGTGTTAATAAAAGCAAGATAACTTCATCAACACAGCAAAATATCACTTACTGAAACTTATTCTCATAATCAGAACTAAAACTTCAATATAGCGTTAAGAGAAACGTACCGCAGCTACAGAATATAACTCCCTTAAAAGTTAATTCCTGACAACTTGTAAAAATACTTAAAAGAATTTCAAAAAACTGGAAGCACAACAAAGGATGACTCTGACAGTTGATCTAGTTATAATTACATGTATCCATCATTTGTATATATCACATCCACCCGATATCTTGTGCCTGCTTGTGATGAGTAATAAATTTATGCTATTGGCAATTTAGGTGTTTTTCTTTAAAAAATTATTGGCTGCATGAAAAAGCCACATTAGTTCAGTAAAATTTCTTTTAATCTAAAGGCATTCTAGCCTGGCATTTACAGTGATACAGCACAATCTCAAACAGGCTGCATATAAAATATAACTATCTAAGGAAATGTCATCAGTTTTTACGTACAGTAGAACTAGCAAATCTACAAGACTATTGTTGAACATAGAACTGTACTATCCTGAGCATGTGAAATGATGATGTCATAGTTACTGGAGCTGTTGAAAATTTATTTCATTTCACCCTAGCCCACATGATGAATCATTCTAATTTTCTGGGTGAAATTAAATTTTGATCAGGTTATACTGGTTTCAATTAAATTAACAGTACCATTTGAATTGAGCAGTGTCATAATGCAAGACTTCTTAATTCGGATAAACTAGGCACTGACAGTTCACAAGATACTCTAAAAAACATGTAATGTCATACTAAAAGTATCCATTCTAAACATTTTTTTCACTTGTTTGTGCTAGGATGTTTACTGCTCTAGTACCCAAAATCTACCCTATTTATATGTTACCCCGATTTATCCATCTTTTCACAAAAGTTATTTTGTAACGTCATTTGTGATCAACAATTTAATTTGTAATTTCATAAGATATTTTATGCAGCCTGCAAGGTTACCTCCATATGGCCTGCATAACATTGTTACAATTTAGTTATTTCTTTTTACGCTTTTACATTGTTGCAATATGCGCTATATGCTGGTTTTCCTGGCACTGTCGCTGAGTAACTGTAATTGTTGGTCCTTGTTAGGAATTAACTCCCTTAGGGATTAATTCTGTTTCTATAGCTGTGGTCAGTGTTTATTTATGACGTTCCAAGTAAATTGGCTACACAGATTCTAGTAGGGTTTTATACTTTGCTGTGTTGATGAAGTTAGCTCACTTCTATCAACACAGTTAGTGCATGATGAATATACACATATTTCTACCACAGTTTCCTGTTCTGTTGTGTTTCATGTTCCTAACAGTCCTCTGCCGTAATTTATAATACATGTTTTGTTTGTATT
The DNA here is from genome assembly GCA_032358265.1 of Vaucheria bursata. Lineage (NCBI taxonomy): Eukaryota > Xanthophyceae > Vaucheriales > Vaucheriaceae > Vaucheria > Vaucheria bursata. The sequence goes on from JAULBW010066288.1 coordinate 14,826, forward strand.
TTCTTTCTCTTTTTTCTTTTTCTCTTTCAAATATTCAATAATTTGAAGCAAAAGACAGCCTGCCAGTGCATAGTAGGGAATTTGCTTCAGATTGTACATTCATTTTTTTAATTTAAAGCTGTATTGCAGTTATGATTTATTGTGTTTATGCCACTTGAAGTTTACAAGTGGCAGTCAACTAAATAGAAACACTTGATTTTCTTCTTTTGTTGATATTTTTAAAATTTTCTACTAATTTTGCTACTTGAATACTCACTGTTTATGCTTATAAAGGCTAAGTTAAAACTGAGACTGTTATCTACTAAAGAACTTTTTTGCTGCAATATTTCTTTTTTACTGGAAATTTCATTGCCTGGATGTCAAAACTACTCATAAATATCATAATGAGTATTGCAACCTTTTTGACTGAGTTTAAATACCTGGGTTAGTATAATTTTGAAAATCATGGTTCTCTAAAGCCAACTTTCTTATTTCTGTTTTCAATTTTCTATGCAGTAAGACAATACTTGTATAATTCACTTTGCCAAAAAGCACATTAACCATCAAATGACAAAGCATGCTACTGATTTATTGACAATAATTATTCTCTTTACCCATAATCAAACTACTGACAGAATAATAAATTCATTACCATTTACTGCTCATTACTTTGTACTATTAGCATTTGTCTCATATTTCCAATTACTTTTTTTCCTCTGCCTAAGATTATAGCAGTAATCATTTTTAGCAAAAGTTAGTACTTTAATGACTGGCTTACATACAAAATAACTGCAGAAAAGCATATAAAGCCCATTCCTCTTTTCTTACTTCATTTTTAATTGGCTACTTTTAATGCGCAGGGAAAAAACAAATGAAGACTTAAGTACTCATGTACTTTTAAATGTCCAGTTTGTAAACTGAAAATACAAGTAGAATAATCTCAGAATCCTTAATGAATGTGGTATATTGACTGACTTTTATTATTTTAATATATTTGGTAATTTAAGATCAAGTTTGTGTCACCTGTACAACCTGAAAAAAATCTGCAAAGGTCTCCCAGGATTTGGGCCTATGTTTTTTGCCATGTATTTTTTTAATTAAATACTAGCATCTTTTACAACCAAATTTATATAGAGAATTGCAGCTAGAGAGACTATTAGACACAAGAAAAAAGGCAAAACCAATTTATTGTATAAGTTGATGTGCAGTTTAAAATCAAAAAAGTGTTTAGATATACAAATATCTTATAAATGATCAGGCAGTCTTGACTCATTCTTAGTATAAAAGAAGATGGTATAAGTGCCAAAGATACTAACAGCAACGCTATTTTGATGCTGGACATAGCAGGCAGATAGCTAAAGTTCAAAGCCAATGATGAAAGTGTTAGGAATCAATATATTAAAGACTACGCATATAACCAATAATAAACATCACCAGAAACCCAAAGAAGGCACACAGCCAATAATGTATTAATCCCTATTCATGTGTTGCCAAGAATGAATCTTGTCAACACAGTACTACTTAAGAGTACATGCATATGAGAACACACTTATGAGAACACTCTTTAAGAAAACGTACTTTACAAGAATACACATATAAGACGAATTAAGTCCATAGAGTCACAGTTCAATAATAGATCACGGCAAAACAGATCAGATCCTGACAGAAAGAGAAGAAAAACATTCAAACTTCAGCTGAAACAAAATCACTTGAGTTCTTGTGGAGAAAAAAAAAGAGATAAACATGTATTCTTGTCATAGAGACAAATGTGTGTATTATGTTTAATGTATCATGCACACTGCACAATGAGTAGACATATTGAGAGCATAAAAAGTCATCAGTAAACTGCATCACATAACATTATTTGCCTTGGGCTTGACTATCTTAGCGGAACAGAGATAAAATACTTTCCCTTAAACTAAAGAATGCATGTGCAATACCTCCTTGAATAGAAAATACTTCCTTCAGAATGCAAACACATTTCATAGTCAATTTTTCAATTACTGAAAAGAAGAGGTTTAAGGGTCATTATGTAAAATACATGAATATCTAAAATATGTGTAATTGTTAGGAATTAACTTGTTAACAGTTAAATTCATGTTATAGCTGTGGAATTCTGTTTTATGGCAAGTCATTGCTCTACATATTGGAATTCTAAGTTCATGGCAAGTCATTACTCTACATATTGGAATTCTAGGTTCATGGCAAGTCATTGCTTGACTTTTGGTGACAGACTAAATTTAGGATTTGTGTGTTGCTGTAAAGTATGTGTTAAGAACATACAACACAACAGAACACAGGAAACTGTGGTAGAAATATGTGTATACTCATCATGCACTAATGGCGATGATAGAAGTGAGCTAACTTCATCAACACAACAAAATATAAAATCCTACTGGAATCTGTGCAGCCAATTTACTTGGAATATCATAGATGAACACTGACCACAGCTATAAAAACAGAGTTAATCCCCAAGGGAGGTAATTCCTAACAGTATGTTCATTTCCAGCAACATAAATTATGTTGGTGTAAATATACTCATTGTTTTAGTTTCAAGTCTTATTTGTAAACACATTTGTAACAGTAGTGCACTGCAATCTACTAAGGTTCGGCATGGTTAGAAGAGGCAGCCAAAAAATCGATGTGCTCGATGCAGGTAATTTTTTGCAGTAACTTTATTATTTTACAGCTGCAGGGGCAATTTACAAAGAGAGGTGTAAACATAGCAAAGTTAGCCAAAACAGAGTAACAATGGCCCTTGAGCGACAAAGGATTTTATTTCAAACAGTCTTTCCAATGTTCCATGGTCTTTGTTTCGGGCCTGCATGGATTAATCATGCTTTTAAAATGAGTTCCAAGTCCTTCACTATTAAATTATTAAAGGTCTAACTTTGTCCACATACTCTAGGAATATATAGGGATTGCTTTTTAATAATCAATTGCTTAAATTTTAACTTTTAATGTAAATTTTTAACATTATGAATTTTATCATTTATATTTAAGGTCAGTAATCAAACGATTGTAGTTTAAATAAATCAATATTATTATGATATTATTATCGAAAAACTATTGATGAAGACGTTAACTTGCCTAGAATAAGGGGATAATTTTCATAATTTGAGCTTTTCCAAGACAAAAATATATTATTATTAAAGATGAGACGGGTATGTTACAAAGTGTATAGATTTGAGAAGTACACCAACCGAGACTTGAACTCGGGACCTCAACCATGTCAAGGTTGCGCTCTGACCAACTGAGCTACCGGTGCTTATTTTATATATAGGAAAGTTTATTTAACCAAAAATTAATTTTCATTTTCTAAAATTTCATGTACAACCGTTGAGAAGTGAAATTTTATTTTTCCCATTTTATGCAAAATTTTTCATTGAATTTTACCATTCATTGCTTTCAGCAACTATACGAAACTTAAGACTTAGTGCACAGATATGTAATATACCGCTACACCTATTAATGCACTTTCATCTGGACAGTATCTCAACTTCATGTTCAATTCATAATTTTTTATCAGACCATTTTAGCTAGTTGTCAAGAAATCATTGTGTACAAGATGCAACTCAACTATGAAAAAAGTTTCATTTTCCCACCATTTTAAATTAAATAGAGGTGGCATTATTCAGAACATTTTTTTGTGCTTCAGTGTTGAAAATATGATGGATTTTGAAAAGCAGAGGAGATTATTACATTCAAACCGAGTTCTGTCATGTTATAATTGATTAAAAAATGGAGGCATGTCACTTAAAATTGTTTCATATCTACCCTAATGCATGCGGATTAGGTCAATAAATTTGTTCACAATTTTTTTATCTTCACCAAAATATGATAGAAAGGTAAATGCCTGTTCATGATACATGCTCTTTAAGACAGCAAAATTAAACAAGAAATTTATCAAACAATGATCAAATCCCAACGTATCATCTTAACACTTCAAATGTACTAAGATAACTACTCTAAAGTTTAAATACTAACTTTAGAACACAGTAGGGCAGGCGGTATTGAAACAGTCTGGGCAGTTATCAGTGGCATACTTCCAGAACAAGTTTCCGCGAATGATTGCCTCCTTCTCATTTGCCGAAAATTGTTCCATAGCATGGATACTCTCAAAAACGTAGAGTCGGCCATCAGAGCCAATTTTCCAAACTGCCGGGTTGAACGTGGGTCCTAAGCCAACGATTGGGTTACTCCATTTTTCCTAAATTCAAGTGATTTTAAGAAGATACAAGAAAAAATTCAATTTTTTAACTGAATTATTACTTTTATGTCAGTGAGGCAACGATGATAAGCTTGATTTTGATGTTTAAAACTGATGCTAAACAAAGTAACTGATGCGTTTAACCACTAAAAAACTCGATTTTCACACAAATATTAATGGATAGTTTCAGTATCATACATAAAATGAAGTGTTTTATGAAAATTTTAAAGGATATACTAGGCATGTAACAAGTGGACAACCAAACTCTAAACGTCACCATAAGTATCGCGCTACAAATTGAATTCAAATTAAAAAATTATTTCATTTGCAATTAAATTCACAGTAGACATTCCCTAAACGAGTCTTTAATTATCGCCCCATATGAAACCAGAATACGATGGGTCTTTTTGTGCCCTTTCAAAGCAATGTCCATTTCTGAAGAAATCGAAGATTCACAACCCTCGACTAGATGAAATTACCATTGCATCGATACATTTTCAGAAATATACAATACAATACTAAAATTCGGAAGCAGCGAATTTTTACTTACTACGAGTAAACGAAAGTCATATTTTGACGAATTCTGAATTCAGATTTTCTAACATGACAAATTAATTGAGTGTTTCCGACAGACTCGGTACATATGAAGTTTTCTATATTTATAAAAATGTTAAAAACTTGACTGTTGAGTTACCTACAGAGTAAAATAACACTACAATCCCAAGCAGTTTTCGTACATATGAAAATGATTTGTGAAGCAAAAACTTCCTAAAAGAGATTTTTTTATCTGCCAACCTGTTCGAAGGCCATTCCAAAGGCGCCAAAACCTCCCCAAGCAGGGAAGTACTTAGCAGGATTTGCCTCGAAAAGTTCCTTGTTCTCCTCTGAGGAGAACCTGAACTTGAATCCATTGACAACACTCTGCGTCACTGATCCAAACATTGGGGCTGATCCGGCCTTCATGCTGAAAAATGCTACTACATCGACACCGCCAAGCACTGGCCTTATCTGGTCAATACACCTAGTAGAGGTCAAGATTTTGCTGATAGGTTCACCATTGAACTTTGTTAATGGCTGCCAATCTGGAATCCTCAAGGGAGTAGATTTTGCTGCAGTTGTGGTAGAAGCAGGTTTCACATTGTCAGGAAGTGATTTAATACTAATCGGTTTGATACTGATGACTGGGCCGGATACGGTGGAGGCGGTGCAAGCAGTATTATAGCAAGTGGGGCAGCCATCAGTTGCGTACTTCCAAAAAAGGTTTCCGCGAATGACTGCAGTTTTTTCGTCTGACAAAAATTTCAACATCTTGGCTTCATCTTCGAAGAAATATAGGCGTCCATCAGCTCCTATTTTCCATAATGCAGGGTCGAATGAAGGACCAAGGCCTCCAAGAGCGGGATTACTCCATTTTTCCTGCGAATGAAGAGAAGTATTAAATATCTAAGATACAGTAAACCTCATGATAGCCGTATCTGATACACTTTCACCAGTATAGAGTTTTATTCCCTCAAGGGTATATCGTCATAATAATGTTATAAATGACATTTATAAAAAGCAATTCCTAAATTTCACAAAGAAAATATGAAACTGTTAACTAGCTCGGTAGATTAATGTAGCAAAAAGACTACAATATTTTTTTAAATTGCTGCTGAAGGCATTTGCAGATTTTTTCAAATAGCGATAGATTGTATTGAAAGTAGACTTGAATAGGGTAAATCAACATAACATATTTCAGGCAAATTTTCAAAAGTCTACTTAGTACCTGCTCGAATGCCATTCCATAAGCACCAAAGTTCCCCCAAGCTGGAATATATCTCACAGGGCTATCTTCAAACAATTCCTTGTTGCGTGACGACGAAAATAAGAACGTAAACCCTTTGTAAACGCTCGATGCAATTTCAGGAAAACCATAAATAGGGCGCTCTCCAGGAAGTAAATGGAAATAAGCAACAACGTCTACACCGCGAAGGACTGGTAGGTCAGCGTTAATGCATCCATTTGAAGTCAGAATCTTACTAATAGGTTCAGTTCCAATTCGCATTGGGGGTTGCCAATCAGGGACAGCAGAAAAATTAATTGCAGTTTCACTGAAAGGTTTTCCTTTTGAGCTTGCGTATTTTTTAGTACCCGCAAGTTGTACCTTAGTACTGTCCAGACTGCTAGCTGCCATGAAAAGAACACTTGCTACCCCCAGACTAACAATAGCAGCTCGAATTTTGAAGCCGAACCCGCTCATCTGATTCTCTTTGGGCCATACTCCCTTAGTTTGAGGCTTTAGAAGTGGAAGAGTTTCGTAATTACTCATGTCTTCTATTTCTTGAATGAATTTAAGTTAGCCTACAATTTTAAGGGAGAATCTTTCGAGAGGCAAGTGAAGAGAAAATAAAATTTCCAAGAAAATTATGTAGCATTATACTAATTATCCCCGATTCGAACCCGAAAATCATTCGCCCCGCTTAAAAAACTCCATATTGACAACACTTGCTGATGCAAATTGTTATGATAAAAGGGACAAAAAATAGCGCGAAACTCGAAGCTATAATGGTAATGCTTCAAAGAAATAGTGGATTTCAATTTCTTATCCAGTAATTGCTTATTCATTACACCTTTTAGGCAATCGTAAACGAGTCATTAGCATCCTGTTCAGAAACTCCATCAGGAACATTATTTGGACTTGTAGCCGAAGTTCGAATCAGTCATGAAGAGTCTTCAGCCGTTGTCCAACAGATAAAACTGAAGCTACGGGAAGCACTAAAATCTGGAATATGAGGAGCAATAGCACACTCTGGATCAAAATATTCGTGTAATATAGATATGTACATCATTTGCTAGTCAGAATCCAATGAATTTACATAATTCAATGCAATCATCTCTGAAACACTCAAACATTTTTTTTGCCAACCAAATCATAGATGACAATATTGTGTGATGATTCAAATATGTATGGTATCAAGACAATTCAAATAATATCTAATTTTATTTCAAAAGCTAATGAACTGTAAGCTGATTAATAAAAATATTACGAGCAAAAAGTGGTCGAAAATCAAGTTTCAAAGTGATTTTGATCCGGTCCCTAAAGCAAGAAATGGAAATGTATTTTGCTCAGATATTCCTTAATACAATTCGCCTTAGATTTTATATTTTTGCCTGTGAATCAACTGCAGAATGACAATACTGGCGAAAAACTTTTCGCGGGTTATCTCTACATTGTGAGAAGTAATCATAAATTATATGCAATGGTATTTCAGATTTATTTGAAATTTAGCTGAGGAAATTCATTTCAATAGTTTTGTCAAAAATTCGTGCAAATTATTTTTGTTGGCACCTTTAAGTAGAGTTCGCCATTTTATCCACAACAATTTCGAAAATGAAACTGCCTAATCTTCGTATAATAATTTCAAAAAAAGTACCAGTAAATAAGACTGACTTGCATTTTCATTAGCAATTTGCTCTATCTCATAAGAAACTTGATGCAAAATGTCAAACCCGTTCAGTGATACCATTATATGTAAACCAATTAAAAGATTCTATATTTTTCGTTCAATGGCAAAAGAATTATTATTCAAAATTATTTGTCTTTACATTAAAATAGAACTTCAGCTAACAAATTCCAGCTAGCAGAGAAATCTCTGATAGCATAAGTTTTTCCGAACATATTCCCCAACCATAAAACCATATATACTTATGATTTCCAACATCAATTTTAAGCATTTTATTAAAAATTTAATGTGGTTCAATCGAATATATGAGCAACTTTTGTATACTGTACATGACTCTTACATATTTTATTGCCGTATCGTTGCCTACTTCTACTAGTTTCTACGTTACCATGTAATCGTGCTTGATCATGACTATGATTGTCCCATCAATTAAAAACTTTTTGTGATCAGGTCGTCCCTTTTCTCAACACTGCAAATGTTGCCATTGATTCTTGATGCAATCTCTTGACCAAATTTTGAGGCAATAAATGCATGATTTCGGTACATTGCTACAAAAAAGATAGCTGCTCTTTTTAATACTTTTCAGATAAGTATATTATCGTACCTTTTTTGGAAAAATAAAAGCATCATGGGTTGCTGTTAGCTTCTCTGTACATAACAAATGGTATACAATGATCAAAACTAAATCTATTTAAAAATCCTACAGTCCAGGCCCAAGATCCTTATAAGTTGGAGGGGCTCTACAATTTAAAGGCCATACTGTCGAATCGCAAAAGCAATACGTATTGAAACAATTTTTACAGCCATTGGCCCTTATGGCCCAGAAACTATTACCCATATCGATGGATAATGCTTCATTTTTTAAGAACTCGGCCCTGACTTTTGAGTCTCTGAAAAAGTAAGATCGGCCATCAATGCCAATATGATAGGTGTTTATGTCGAAAGGTGGTCCTAAATCCAAGCCTTCAGCAACCCAAATATCCTGCATAATAAATTTTGAAATCCATTATTTAAAATTTGATATAATTTGAAAATATGTAATTTTCTGAGTAAAAACTTGATATTTTTTATTGGGTGACATTTTTTTTACTTGTTACGGAAACTTTCAAATAGAACTGCAATAATAGCAGTTGAGTTTTATACAGCGCAAATTTTTAATCCTCAGATTCATACCATACATCCTTGTGACAGAATGATCATACATCATACATATTGTTTCTTAAAACCAAGAATAAGAATACAAAGCTTCATAAACATTATTAAAATATCTCTAATAGACTCTAGTTGTTCTGGTTCCCATTATAGAGTGTAAAAAAATATTTTATAATGATGAAAAATCCAGCATAATCAACTCCTTGAGTATTTAATTTACCTTTCACGGATAGACACCTTGTGACTAGACAATTGACGCTGAATTTGTGGCCACAGATAACTTTCTTAAGTAAGAACCATTGATGAATGGACAGTTTAGTATCAATTCATTTTATCTACCAAAAATTAACATTATGCATAGCTGAACAAGAGCACTGGAAGTATCATGAATTGTTGCACTTTTTTAATCTTAAAAGTTACTATTCGTTAGCAGTAGTGCTAAAAGCATTTTCAGTTCAGTTTTTCTAACTTCCAGTCGTACATTTGAGCACCTGGTAATGAAGTGTCTGACTAAGGACATTTCACTGCGACACACCTGTTGATTAAAGAGTTTATACTCTTCGTTGGTAAGTAATGAGAACCTATTATCAAACGACTCAAAGGTAAAATTCTTATATTTCAATCATTTCAATGTAATGAACAATCATTCAACGGTCAAAAGACTTATAATAGCTGAAAATTATTAGGAGATAATTATCGCGAATAGATTTCGAAAAGTTCAAACTATGACCCATTTAAATTCGTTCAAAAAATACAACACGAAATTTCTAACAGAAATTGCAATGACTTTGTTCGAAAATTATTTGCTGACCTGTTCATGAGCTATTCCAAAGGCACAAAAGGCGCCCCAGGCAGGAGCATATTTTTCTGGATCTTTCTCAAATATTTCCTTATTTGCGTTGGATGAAAACCAAAAGCTATATTCACCGTACATGGAGGTGATGGAAGAGTCTCCTTTTGTCGGTTCATTAGCTTCATCAAAGAAAGAAATGACATCCATTCCTCGAAGTACTGGCCGCGAGGTGTCAAAACATCTCGTTCGCGTCGGGTCATAATCGGGCTGAGGTACATTATAACCATGAACCACTGTATTATCAATGACTTTAGCGGAAATAAGTTCCGTAAAGTCATTGACTTGCATATTTTCTTGATGCATGGTTTGTGTCGTGAATATTACAACGCTGGCAAGACACAGAGCGACAAAAGCAACTTGAAAACGATATGCTGCAATAATTTTCTTAAGCAAGCCACCACGCCCTTGACCAGATGGTTTTAATGCCAGAAGCGGCGTAGATTCTAGAGTTGACATTTTTTATCAAGAATGCTGACTAACTAAGCTTAAAGGAACACAGAACACGAAAGAAAATTATTTGACCTATTGAATACGAGATAAGAATATTGACCTGAAATTTTCTTTCCTCGAATCGAATTACGTGACCCGATTTAAACCCGTGAACATCAATTTTTCTAATTTTGCCGGATGGCCTTTAATGGCACTGAAAAATTCTAAAATATTGAGCCAAAATTTTATCTGGTTGAATATATTTGAGCAGTGCTTGAATCACTTGTTCAATTTGCCATTCTTTAAAATCAAGCTGAGTCAAACTTTACTTGAACCACCCCGAATGCTCAGCAACTTGTTTTGAATACAAAAACCGGTCCTACAGCGAACAATCTACTTACTGTTAAATTATTTGCTGGCTCTAACCAACTTGCGCCGAGTGTTGCTGTCTTGTAATGAAGGGTATTTTTTACATGCAGTTGCTGTGCCCTATAAGTTGAACATTTTATTTCGTTCAGGTTACATTTTTTTTCAATTTTATGGGTACAAAGATAAATTAGCTACAGAAAGGACTTACATATTATAATAACGAGTATCATGGCAAGAAAAGCAATGTTTCAGAACCACAAATCTTTAAATCGTATAAATAATGTGCGAAGTATAATGGATTTTATTTATGGAGATCAATATTTATGCACTATTAATCAGGTTTCGTAACATTAGGTTTTGTGTGCACGAATGTACCATAGATGTCTGCAATTTTCTGGATCACCTTGACAATCACGCAAAAAGAAAATATATTTCATATTTACATTAAGATATTCAAACTTAATCCTTTCCTAGCGTTTAATACAGTCAATACCAGTAATATTCCACTTAAAACTCTAATAATCGGGAGGAGATCTACAGTACATTGGTTCCACTGTCTTGTCGCAAGAGCAGTAGGTATTAAAGCATTGCTGACAATTTTTGGTCAAAAGTGTCCAATAATAATTTCCCCTTGAAATTGCCGTAGTTTCGTCCTCCAAAAATTTTAATCGAACACCTTTATCTCGAAAAATGTACAGGCGACCATCAATGCCAATATGGAAGACTGTGGGGTCGAATGGTGGGCCTAAACCTTTGTCTGGCCGTGACCATGTAGACTGCAGAAAAAAATGCTTGACACTTTCTGAAGATATAAACTATGCATTAAATATAGACAAACCTGTTCATAAGCCATTCCATATGCGCAGAAGTTGCCCCATGCAGGAATATATTTAACTGGATCTTTCTCAAACTTAAGCTTATTTTCCTGGGATGAAAACCATAAGCTATATTCACCAACCATAGAGGTGATTGAAGAGTTTCCCATAGCTGTCATCCCATTCATTCCTTCAAAATAAGTGATGACATCCATCCCCTCTAGTACTGGCAGCGTGGTATCAAAGCACTTTGTACTTGTGGGGAGAGCTGGACCGCCGACTTCTTCGACGGAGGAAAGCATCAAATAATTAGAGGCTCTAAAGTCACCGCGATTTAGGTTAGGTGAGGAGAGTAATAAAACACTAATAAGACACAGCAAAGTGATTACTATCGAGAAACGAAACTTTGGAAGCGATTTTCTAAGCCAGCCAACATGCTTGTAAGGAGCCGAAGCGCTTTGAAGGAGTGGAGATGATTCCGTAAGTAATTTTACCATGAATTTATTCTTGAAGATCACTTTCCGCAAAAACACTGTACCATGCCGTGAGTGCACAATGATATTTCATAATATAATACTTTGATTCAGTTTGCAAATTGTTGAGAGTTTCCCGTGGGATGTAGAAATGATCTGGTACGGTCACCTGAATGCAATAAATTAAGACCCGTGCGTTCTAAATCTCATTGTTATTCTGAACCTAATTTTTCGCAACTGCCTTCTAGCTTGGAAAGTTTTACTTTCTCCATCACTCTTCTACTGAATGATATAGAAATTCATTCTTTTCCAGTCTGCTGCCTTTATCTAGATTTCTTTATTACAGTGATGATTTTTGCATTCACATCATGAGTTTTCCCAGCATTTTTTTACTCTAGAAAAATCTGAGATTACAAAAATGCTCAGATAAAAAGTGATTGATAACCAGTCTTAAATATGAAATTGAAATAAAGACAAAAAGTATAAGTGAAACTATTGTAGCATATAAAAATGTAATAAAGAAAATGATTCCTTTCCTCCATGATAACATTGAGAATGTACAAGATAATCATCCACATATGGTGCAGCAACTTCAAATCTTTGTTAGTATTAGAAACACAATAGTTAAAATGTAAAAATAAACAGACAAGAATTAGCATAAATATGTTGCATTCAGTAATTTGCGTCAATAGAAGTGAGAACATTCTATCAACACAATGAAATACATGTAAGCTGATTATTCAAGATGTATGACTCTCCTTGAACTTCTACTTATGTGACTCTCCTTGAACTTCTACCAATGTGACTCTCCTCAAATCAAAATTGTACAAATCTTCTTGAATTGTATAGTTGCACAAATCTTTCTGAATTGTACTGCAGTTACAAACAGAATTAGTACTTTAGGAAGTTAATTCCTAACATTTAGCAGCAAAAGAAAACTTGATATCTCTACCCAGTTACAGCAGGTGAGAAAAATTCACAACGTATGCTTTGAAACTTCTAGAACCCAAAATAAAAATTTGGTTTATTACTTAAAATAATCAATTTGTTGAGCCAGTAGGAATGCATAAAGATAATTTGAAGGATAAAGAACGAACAAGTTCAAAATAATGACCTAGAATTAAATTTAATTGTAATTTAAATGATAAAAGATAATGCATGTCAAACACCACAAAGCTATTTGGCCACTGAATCATAGAAGTATAGAAGTGTATGTTGAGGCTGATAGTATTGCATCTATGTCAATAACTATAAATTGATTGCCAAAGAAAATACACAGCACATTGATAGAACTAAGAAAAAACTCAGGCAACTGATGCATTCTGTAAGCAGCCGTATATTTTTGGGCGGGAATTTTGAGAAGAGTATTCAAGAACAGAATTGTAAGTTAAAAGTAGGATCTCTTTAAAGGCAATTGTTGGGATTGTACTGTAGATTTAATTTTAAAACATAAATGGTTGTTTAAAATGTAACAATCAAAAATCACAATTTTTAGATGGAAAAAAAACAGCAGAGCTAGTAAAACTTTTCACATATTAGAATCCTGTAAACTTTTTTATAAAATATTAGTCAGAAGAAGCAAGCAAAGAATGTTTAGAGGTGTGGGCATGCTGCAGTTTTATGTGAAAAGATTAAAGTAACTAAATTTTAATATAAACAAATATGCTTTTTACAGAACAAATTGGTTGTTTAAGACAAAGTCATCAATGATATATCAGAAAACTGATCAGTAATACAAATAGTAATAATTGACTAATCAGAAAAGCATTCCTAATTATTATGTTAGCAAACATGAAAATATTCGGTAAATTTCTGATTAAAATTCTTTTGCTGATCTATTTCAACCAGTGTTGACAAAACAAATGTTGCCAGAACTAGCAGACTAAAATCAAAATTAGAAGATTGATTGCAGACAGAACAGTACTGTTAGCAGTCTAACTGGGTATTATATTTTTCAACTTAATGGCTGAATGGTCAAGAATTATTTATACTCAAAAAGATTGTTGTAGAACTTGCTGTTAGAACTAGTTGTTACTTTTAATTAGACGTACAAATATCCATATCATCAAGCTGACTTAAAAGCATAACCAGACAGCTAAGGAATTGTTAGAAACGTGAAACACAACAAAGCGCAAGTAACTGTGGTAGAAATGTGTATATTTGTGATGCACTAATTGTGTTGATAGAAATGAGCTATCTTTATCAACACAACAAAATATATTATCCTACTGGCATCTGTGCAGCCAATTTACTTGGAATGTCATAAATGAAAACTGACCGCAGCTATAAAAATAGAATTAGTCTCTAAGAGTATTAATTCCTAGCAATAAGTCAATTAACATTCAACTTTTGCAGGAAAAGATCTAGCATGAGTTCAATGTGACAAAAAAACTTAAAATGATGGCAAACAAGAGAAGATGCAACCAGAGTTTAGAGAGAACTATTATGAGCAAAATAGACTGCTATGGTAGAGACCTTCACCAAATTGCCAAAGATGACAAATAAAGCAAAATTCTACATTGCAAATTTTATGAGTTACATGAGAAAAAGGGCTTAAGGTAACCTTATTGGAAGGTTAAACTCAAGAAGTATTAAAAAGGGTGATGAGATGAAAACAATTGTATTGCTGTTAAACCATTATTAAGCAAGCATGAAATCATGGCAAGAATTATTTTGCTAGATGCCTTTATTGTCTTCTGAGTCATGTCTTAATATAAAAATCACATTTATAAAAAAAGTACACAAAAAACTATTATATTTAAATAAATAAAATTTGTAAATTTTTTGGTCAATGCAAAACATGGAGGTCAACGCTAGTAAAGCACTAAATTTTACTTTATCTGGATTAAAACTAAGATATATCAAAAATAAATATTGTGAATTGCATGGGTTACCTGAGTAATGAGAAAATGCTTGACTAATCAAATCATGAAATTTTTTTTACAGAAATATAGAGAGTAGATTAGAAACATATCTGGATTTGAGCTCATATCATACAAGGATTACGTTTTTTGGAAATAACTGAAGAATTTTTTGATACCTCTTGTACTGACAACATTATTGCAGAAATATCAATAGAACTGCTTAGTTTTTGTTGCAACTTTGTAGAGACTTCTACTAAACTTTGCATTTACTTGCTTAATGATTTCCATTCTTTTAATTTGTTTCAAAAACTGCCAGATTATTTTTATTAGAAAAGTTTTGTGCTTTATATGTTACAATTACGTTTACATGAAAAAAAATAAATTTGCAAAGTGAAAATGATACATTTTCTCTTTGATTAAGAGTTGATTGTCAGCAGCTGTATGAGTAGTGTTCTGATAGTCAGTCACATTTTTGTGCAATCTCTGACATTTACTTCTTCTAAGAGATGTAATATTTCAGATTTATGGTTTGTAAGTTCAGAAGATTTGAAGTACTTTTTAAAGCAAAAAAGTATAGGGTGAGGTATGGTGGTGGCAGAACCTTGTAGTCTTTAGTACTTCCGCTCATACTTACTAATGACCTAAGTTTTAAAATTGCTGTCACTGTTTTTTATAAAACTCCATGCTTACATTATCTTTTTGATTGTGATGAGAATGCTGCATTACGAATAAAATTATGATTTACTTCATATTGTCATGATATCATATAATTGCTTCTATGTAATCCAGCATCTAATGCTATTTTCTGTAGTCTTCCATATCATAGTTCTGGTAAATATGGCAGGGTGTTTTAAACAATTATTTTTTTCATGTTTGAATGATTCTAATCAAATATTTTCTTTTTTATTCATGAAATAACCACAATCCAATATTATTTTCTTTGCTCATTCAACTTATCCAGGTTACAGTGGCATTACACCTTTATGAATTTGAATGAAATGCTGAAATATTGTTTTTTTGGCTCAAGCCTAATGTGGCATAGATAAGATAATTACGCTTGTATGGTGCATCAACTTTAGCATTGCATCATGAGTTTTGGCTAACAAAATTTGCCCAACTGACAAATTTCGTGATGGACCAAGCTAAGTGATGTTGGTACTTTGCTGCATTTATCATTTTACCGATGATGTTGATGCCAATGCAAGCTCATGTTTATTGCTGTCGGGATTTGAAAACTTAATGGGAAATTCAATCTGTCAGTTGATACAAATGTGATCTCATTAAGCTATTTTAACAAAAACCACAGTGAACTACTAGTTGATGGTTGAATCTGATACATTGATGAAGGAACTGCGTACGTAAAATTCTATCATAAGTGTAAAAAAATTATTGGGATATGCAAAAAGGGCGACTATAATAGCCAAGATGTTGAAATGATCACATTGCCTTAACATCCCGAAAGGTTATTTTTTGTCTATTCATTATTATTCAAGTGATCTGATTCTACCTTCTTAATTGCTTCGAGCGAATGCATACATTTGGCTATTATTTGAATCCTCGTAAAAGTAATGGGAAATTTCATTAAAATTTCTATGAATAACGAACAGTTAAATCTTACTGCAAATTCCGTCAAATTCAGATAAATACAAGCTAACATTCAGTTAAATCAATCTACCATTCATCACTTGTTAGACAACTTGATACTTGCCGTAGGCTTGATGACCAGCCACTTTCATAGTTTCTTCGTTCAGCATTCGCTGAATCTCAGCCTTCGCATTCTGGACATCCAACTGGTGTGACCCTTCAATTCTAAGATGCAGTCTTTCCTCTCCTGGTTGTAGTTTTTTGCCTAAATTGATCACAAGATAAAAAAAGTATTACGTATACTAATATTGCTTGACAACATGAGGTGCTTAGGTCTGTATCTATAAAAGCATGTCAAAATTGATAATTTGCTATATTCCTGTAATTATGTCTACAGAGATATATATGATGTCCCTTGAAATCCGACCAAAATGAAAGTCATAGTCCAAGAAAAAAACGAAATAAAAATATAATGACAATTCACACTATCCAATGTATTCATATATAAATATGCATATATATTATTAATAAAGAGTTCATATCTTTTCCAAAAACTTTCCTTTTAACATAGAATATTTACATGGCTGTCAAAAGACGAGTAAGCGCACTGTATTAAAATATTTTATGTACTTTTAATCATTTCAAGTCCTTCTTAAACTTGTACTAAGAAAGGCAAATATAACATTAGCCCAGAAAGATGCCAAAATTAAATTGTTTAAAATTTAAGAAGCCGTAGTCCACTTGGCGGAGGATCTCTTCACATTACAAATACTTCACTACTTGAAAGCATATTTAAGAATTGATTTTGTAGTAAATGCAGCTTAATTTCGATTGGCCTACCTGGAGGGGTGTATATGCCCCTTCGAACTATAGCAACTCCCATAGAATCCTCCACGTGAGCAATTGATTCACTCTGCGTAACCTTCCAACGGGCCTGCTGAGGGTACTCGTTGATATCAATTATCTCCTCGTAGTGACCTCCCCCACCTAGACTCTTACCACCAACACTGAGTTGTTGCGCTATGAGCTTCGCTTGTTGTAATGCAGCCGCCTTAAACAAATACATCATTAAAAATTTATATCTCAGAAAAAAATGAACCAGTAAAAGAAAATTTTATTTTACTTCATAAATTTCAAATAAAAAATTTTGTTCAAGTTTATTCTGGCTATTTTTCGTATTTTTTGTAAGCTATGAATGTAACTTAACAGTTGCAATTAAAAACTAGAATTCAAACTCAAAAAAAGTTTAAAAGATTTTAAAATTTGATTATTTAAAAACTGACAAAAATATAAAAAGATGGATTTCAGGGTGCTGATGATATGATGGCATAAGTTTTTCATCTTTCATATAGTTACACGATGAGACTAGTATTCTTGAAAAGTAGCATATGAACATAATAATTATTCAGCATTTTAATCGACTGCTCTTTTTGGTTTTAGAGAAGTATCACTGAGCAAATGCCAACTCATTGAGTAACTTATTTCAAAACTCTCAATAAATAACATTAGTTGAGTTAAGGCATGTAAATCTGATTTTTACCTGTGATATTTGCGCAGTGGCAGTATCTCCGGGAAAAGTTAGCCCTATTTTGGTTGCCAAAGCTCTAGCTCTCTCCACTGCTGGATCAAGCGTTTCTTTTTCCAACGTCGAAGTTAAAGATACTCGCATCTGTGCCTTTTCACTTACATCATCATCACCTACACCGCCTTGTTCTGATCCTTCGTCTCCTAATAAATCAGAAGCATTTCGTAAGCCTGCATCTATTTCGTACTGTCTTTTTTCTAATGAACGTATCTTTTGAGCTTCAGTCATTTCAGTATCATCGAATGTGTAGCCTTTTCCGGAAAATCCGCAATTCGCTTTTCTCGCTACTCCTGCAGTGACTTTCATGTTAAATCCATCTGACATGGCCTGTAATTCTGGGGGTACAACTTGGTTTGCAGCCTAGCAAAAATAATATAAATTGCATTTTACTAGTGCATTGCTATAGAGAGTAAGTGATAGAGCTATTGTAAAGGTTCATATTCCAATACGTAGCAGCACCAAGAGGAATAGCTCATGAATGATATAAAGGAATAAAAGAATGAAATTACTCATAAAACCAAACGTTTTATCCAGTACACAAAATATTGCATAAAAAATATGTAGTCCTCTTAGGCATTATCAGCATATGCTCCAAAAAGGGGGACAGAAAACTGCACCGCTATAAGAGAATCAATATTCAATACTTCCAAAATATTTGCCAATCAAATGTAGTACGAGTATGGCTGTTTCTAAAAAAAACAATGTGGATACATGCCATGAAGCACTACTCCCAAAAAATTATGATAATCAAAAGTGAGTTAATCACTTCAAGTTGAAATTCACTATCAAGTCATAATATGAAACTTTTCAAAATAGGCATATGCCGCTTTGATCCAGTGGTCTTAACATCAATCAGGACCATTAAATAAATCGATAGAAATGGCTGACATTTAATTAAGTAAGAAATTTAAACGCGTAGCGGTATTTGTTCATGTTATGTATAAAGCGACCGGTAAAAAAAATAATTCTTTGACACGAATTTTCTCCATATATTTTTAATCTAAGTGAAAAAACCTGAAGTGCTTTCACCAGTGTTGGCGCATGGGATTCCTCGTCAGGAGATATAAATGTATATGCTGTTCCGCTTCTACCTAGTAATAAAATTATCCGATAGAAATAGATTTAAATTTTAAGAAATCCTATAACTTAAGGCATATACATATTTTTACGTAATCAATTAGCACGAAACCCTAAAAAATCAAAATTAATAGGATATAATAGTTTCTTTTGTATAGAAGGCTGCTTGAATCTTTAGGCAAAGATGAATTCATCAACTAAAATACACATGCAGTATAACAGTGACTACTCAATTTGAATAATCCCTCCATATGCATACTATTTTTGAACCCGCATAGCTTAAGGAGTATACTATATTTCTATTAAATATGCATGCATCTACTTATCTAAAATATACGTATCAAAGATATCTATATGCAGGCACATAAAGACTAGCCTTGGATGACGGTTACTAAACTTGTAAAAAGTTTACACGGTGAACAGTACATAGTACGTAGACTCTTCAAACCAAATTTTGTAACGAGCCCCCCAGAATTCTAAAATTGCACTGAAATTTGTATGTACATGGTATAGTACCAATGCTTCTCTAGTCATACGTACAAATTCAATAAATAAATATATAGATGCACGCAACAACTGATTCATACCTGCCCGACCCGTTCGTCCAACTCTATGAACATAATCCTCAAGATGATTCGGACAAGAATAATTAATAACACATACAAGTTCCGGTACATCCAACCCTCGCCCTGCAACACTAGTGGCTACCATCAGAGTTCTAACTTTCGTCTTGAAATCTGAAATTGTGAAGTCTCTATCCGACTGGTCTTTTCCTCCGTGCAATGATAGTGCCGGATACCCACTACGAGTTAAATCCTGGAACAGCGAATCGGCTTTTTGTTGGGTATCTACAAAGATTAACACGTTACCGCGCTCGTACCTAATGGAAATCGTGATGTAAAAATAAACTGATGAGTACACATATTTCTAGGGTTACATCAATGCGTATATCAGGATATGTATCTGTCAGTATGTATGATTACATATGAATATATATATATATATATATGAATGTTCGACTCTGGATGAATGTATCTATGTACCCACTATGTAAGTTTTATGGCGAACGAATGGATGTTGAATCTAAGAACACCTGTAGACTTATTGCATATAAGTGAATATAAGAGTGGATAGATGTAAATGTACATATATGCAGGAGAAAATCAAAATAATTTTGTTAAAAAAACATCTATAGTATATTTTGTATATATGTTTAAACTAACCATATTCCGAGTAACTGCAAAAGTCTCATATACTTATCGTCCTCCTCCCGTACTTCCACATGCTGCGTAATGCATTCACTAGCCACACTTCTTCCTCCTGCAATGATTGAATTAAGGTTCTTGGTACAAATTCTAACTCTATACATTATATATATATTATTCGTATGAACACAAATATAACGAATCTATCAGGATAACTGAATTTATTCATTATTCAAAAATCTAAAGCTGAATTTGACACGATATGGTTCATTAGAAGTGAAAATTAATTAAAAATGAACTTTTTGCAGGCAAAGCTTCCGTATAAGCATTTACCTACGATAATCTCCAATGGCACATTTAGAACTTTCCGTGCTAGCTGCTCCACTTTTGGTGGAAATGTAGCGCTAAATAAAGCTGTTTGCCTATCTGGGCGTATATTCTGCATTATCATTTTGATCTGAGGCTCGAATCCCATGTCAAACATTCGATCCGCTTCATCCATAACTACAAACGAAACCCGCGAAAAACTTACCAGCTTTCCAGCCTTTTAAATAGAAACAAAGTCAATTTGAGAAAAACTGCATTTCAAGTTTTACAATAAGCAATGAAAGTACAGTAAACTTTGGATACAACAAATTTATTTGTTATATTCGAATTCTGAATTAGGCAAAAATGCCTTTTTCGTATTTGTTTGAAGTGAAAACGTGATTAAATCGAACTTGCGATCCAACGTTTACTTTAAAATGTAAACGATAAGGCTAGCCATTTATTACTTAATTAAACGATAGCTCATATTGATTCTGTCTAGATGACATATATCTGTATATACTATGAAAATGATCTCAATTGAAGCGCAGCCATATAAATTTTTCTTAGAATATCGTTCAGGAGCAATCGTAAGATAAAGCTGAACTTCTCATTTTCAAGATTAATATTTTATCTCTCTTTCTCTTTTTGTGATATTTTTCATCTTTGATGTTGAATATATAAGAAACTTAAATGTAAAACCACAAAAATTATTTTAGGACCCGCATTTGTGAAGGAACAACTCCTTATTTAGCTGAGTCTTAGTTGTGAACTTTGGCACTAGTTTCAACTCGAGAAATAAATACATATAATTGGACGACAGCATAGAAAAATTGTGCCATCTGCGCCTTTCAAACTTTGAAATACTTCATTCAAAAGTCGCAAGCTGATATTTTCAAAATGCTTCCGCTAATGCTCAGTCTCATGGGATTTAGTAGAGCAACCAGTACACGATGAGTTACTAGCACTGCAAACAAAAAAAACTGCATCTATTCTGAAAGAAAAATAGCTTTAAAAAGCAAATACGAAGAAAAATAATTACACCTTATCAAAACCTCTACTACCAATTAGAATTAGTGTCCTTGACATCTAATAGTGCTACCAAAGGTAATTTCAAAAATAGCAATCGATTTATTATGAAGAAGAATTCAACCGCAAAAAGGCTGATATAACGAGTACTCTAAATGAAAACTAGTACTATACCTGCATAGAAAGTATATCGATCATTCTGCCGGGGGTACAAACAACGATATCGGCACCACGTTTTAAATCTCCGATTTGATCCGCAACACCTAGAAAAGCCAATGCACATGTAAAATAAGAACTCGGTTATAGTCACATATTCAAAGAGATTATGGAAAAGGTTCATTATATATATATATATATATTTACTTGGTACGCATTGAATTATTTTGAAAGAGTATTATCATTCTTAAGCAGCATAGGCAAATGCGAGAAATCATACGGATTAAAATCATTTGGGCTAACATTTGCAATGATTTCTCAAGGAAAAACAGAAAATCCAAGGGGTATCTCAATCAGTGTAATAGAAACTTAGTTTTAAGATAACTTAGAGTTTGTCACCAGCTAAATTCGTCCTATAGTGACTAAATTAATCTAAAATTGATCAAATTCAAGGCATATTGCTCCAGCTTAACTTGATGAACCTCCAGTTGACTGGATTATTTTAAGTTCAAAATTTTTATTTCATGTCCAGAAGTGAATTATTTGTATATGCCACTTGGCTTTTCGCCTCAGATATAATTAAAATAAATTACTTGCACCCAAATAAATTCATATTAGATTTGAGTAGCCAACTCTGCCACTCTTTGAGGAATTCCATGGAACATGGAAGTAAAGCTAATTTTTTTGTTTATATAAGTAGGATGAATTCAAACAATATTATTGGAAAAGGTTTATCTGTAAGACTTCAAAGTATCCCCAGTTAAAATGGTTTACTTCTTCGCTTTAAACTTTACCTGCTCCACCGTACACAGCTGTAACCCTTAATCCTAAAGTCTTGGTGAATTTTTTTGCTTCAGAATATATTTGTACCGCCAGCTCACGTGCAGGTGCCATGATTAAACCAATGGGGCCTTCCCCCTCACTTAGAGGGGGCTGATCCAGTATATGCCGAAACATTGGCAGCAAAAAGGCCAATGTTTTCCCACTGCCAGTCCGAGCTACTCCGATAACGTCTCGCCCACTCATTAGAGCAGGCAGAGCTTGTCGCTGTATGGCAAACGGGGCTTCAAATCCTATAAATATTCATATCATAAAATAAGTAAGCCTTTTTATATCTTGTGCATGATGTATTACATTATGAGGCAGTATACTGGCTTTCCTTTTTCTACACAAACATACTGTAACTCAACATGTAACTATTGTACTTCGACGCTGCAAGCAACATATTTACATACCTAGTTTAGTAATGATAGCCAAGACACGGTCTCTAAACCCGCACTGTTCCCAAGATTCCACAGGTGGAGGGCACCCTTTGCCCCTAATTTTTATCTCTAATGCAGCCCTGGACGCCTGAATTTGCTCGGCAGTGAGGTTCGCTAATGCCCTTGGAACGATATATAAATTTTTTCGAATGTTGATGTACTCTATAGAGCTGTGATTTACTGGCTTCAATTCTTTTTTCTTGGCCTAGATAGTGAACAAGCACATAAACACAAATTAATAAATTCAAATAGTTGCTGAAATAGACAAGTTCCAGATTTTCTGTACATAAAAGACACAGAAATAGGTACAAGTGGTCCCAAGTAACTTTTAAATCATATTGTGAAAGCAATTTACATGAGGCTAATGGGACTTTATAATCTCACAGGTTGCATTTGAAATAAAGCTGTTTCCGAAGTTTTATACTTGAATCGAGTGAAGGGGTTTACAAATGTCCAGAACTTGCTACATTTTTGATAAAATACATTGGTTTTATAGATCAAAGCCAACTTATGAAGAGGTTCAGTGATAACGATGATGAATATCAAAGACTGAATTGGCACTATTTGTAAAGCAGGCCTAATTGATAACATGAATTTAATTTTGAAGTCAAAAATAGTTGGATCACAAGAAAATTAAAGAACTACCGTTAATTCATCTACTGCATAATCCAACAAAACACATCAAGCCATCTTACGGAAGCAAAAAGTAATTTCTTCTAATACAACCATTGATATAGCAAGTTTATCATTCTAATAAATGTTAATAATGAATTTGAACCTGTTCTGCTAGAATTGTCAGTGCGTCCTTTTCAACTTGTACGCTCTGCGATTCTTCTGTGATATCTCCTTCGCTGGCCCAAAGCCTTCCCAAGTTTTCTTCCTATAGAAAAACCGAAAAGATTATTTTAAAAAATTTATTGAAATATTGCTAGCCATGTCTAGTTACACAATTGTTCATACTGATGCATTATCTATCAGAATGCAATAACGAAATTGTTTTCTAGAACAATCTGAAAGCTGAAGCATAATTAGGTACTACAATCACTCTGCCGTTTTTTATCTTCTCTCTCTGCACCTGTGCTGTATCATCAACGAATCATAATATAAGGTAATACATAAAAGGTGGATTTATATAAAATTTCAAGTATATACTTTAACGAATTTTGAATTTGAACCTGAAAATTTCAGATTACTCTCTATGGCTCCAATCGAATGAAGCAGTCATAGGGTATTGCAGTAAATCTAACATTTACTTATAAAAGGAGGCAATAGTATTTATCAGGATTAAATTTTCTCACAAGAGACAATATAAATATAGAGGTTTTACATTTATTTCAACTTAAATATTAGACAGCCTTGTGTAATAGCATATCTACCCCAGCACCAGACACAATATTCTGTTCTATACAAAAGCTCACTTTTAAACTTTGTTTATTTACATTAAATATATGCATTTCGTAGTACTTTTTCCAAACTTGACCTATAATTTAGCGAAAATTCCATCTATGTTTATTCTCTACCTGTTTGATCCTTTCATTGTCTTGTTCCAAAATAGCTTTTGCTTTTAATTCATTCTCCTCCCGCTGTTTGAGCAATGTTTCAATGAATTCTTTCCTTTCTTTCTCTTCTTTTTCATCGTCCTCGATAGGGTACTTTGGCATATCAGAAGGCGTTAGTCCCGCATCATCATCGTCATCAAACTCGGGATAGTCGTACATTCCAGCATTTTCAACGTCAGAGGGAGCCACGTCACTCTCCCAGCTCTCGAAATGGCGTTTTCCACTTTTTAAAATTTCATCTAAAGATATTGAATTTGTGCCGAATGGATTCAGCTTTGCAACGTTGAATACATTGCCGGATTTGTCTGGGGGTAAAAATGGGTCTTGTTCGACGACTTCTGTGGTGGATTGAAGCGCACACATGAATGCATCTAGAGGATCTACATCGCTCTCTTGGGCTAGAAACGAATAGAAAAAATGTTATTTATAAATATAATATTCAACGATGGTACGTAAGAATTTATAGAACTCCTGAAACAAGGTGTAACAGCCCAATAGGCACATGAAAAGGGTTAGAATTATGATTTAGCAAGTAGAAAATTGGTTATTTTTGTTAAGAATAATTTCTTTAAAATAGGTCTGGTAAATGGGTACACCTTGTTACAATAGTACCAAATTTTGAATTGTGTACGTGTCTACCAAAAAATGATACATAAGTCCATATTTGGAATGTTTTTTCTCACTATGGCTCCCCCTAAACTGTATCATATCAAAAAGCATCAATAAATATATTTGTATCCCAATTGCTCTACCAGATTGTGGCATTCAAAGAAGTTGCTGCATCAACACACTCGTCCGTGAAAAACTATATGAATAAGGCAGAATAACTTTGAAAGGTGTATCTATTTGCGTAATATAAAGCATCTACGACCAACGGAAAAAAATTTATTAAATAAAAAAAGTTACAGATAAATCAACATCGCAAATAGCCTCCAAATCTATTTGGAAATGCAAAGGTGCTGGTCTATTGTTTTTCAGTTCACTAATGCTTAGGCCATGGAAGTAATACATAAACAACACGACAGTAATATTTCATAGTGATTATTAGAAAAACGCATAAGCAACCCTCAATTTGATAATATCTCTATATTTGGATCTTTTTGTACGTATTACCATGAAATTTCTTACTGTGAAAATTATTTCACTACGTTTCACTTAGTTAAATATGTTATTTGAACATACATGCAAATTTTACCCACGGGATGCTAAATAAACTGTTAAAATTCTCTAAATTATGAAAATTACGACTTATTTCTTCAAAAAAGTCAGCAGCTACTTTAGAATTGGAATGATTAAATAAGATTTCATTCAAACGAATGTAGAACTATCATGTAGCTGTATTTCAATAACTTTATGTGCATGAAATCTGCAACAGCATCCCAATAATAAATTCAATCCACATTTATACAGTTGCCTATATTTCACTAAATCACCGTGGAAAATCATATA
Source organism: Vaucheria bursata (assembly GCA_032358265.1). Lineage (NCBI taxonomy): Eukaryota > Xanthophyceae > Vaucheriales > Vaucheriaceae > Vaucheria > Vaucheria bursata. The sequence continues at coordinate 40,625 of JAULBW010066288.1, forward strand.
TGACATAATTAGTATTAGATATACTTTCTCACTTTCATTGGAGGTAATGTACGGTTCTTGCGAAGTTTTGTGCTCCACGGCTCCAGACCAGTATTCCGTTTCCATGTCAACTGGATTTGAAATAAGTTTCTCATCAATAACTATTAGTGTATTACTTTGCTCTTTTTTAATGGCATTAACATCATCGATTATATCATCATCGTCTTTTTCCAAAATTGCAGATGCGGCTATTACCTTCCGTCCACCGATCTTCGTTTTACTTTTCCCTAACGATATAACGGATAAAGGTTTTGAAGAAGCATCAGTATTCAGCATGTGCTTATCAGCAAGAGCTCGAGATTCGGACTCAGCCTTATCTGATTTAGCTTTACGGTTGAGTTCTTCTTGCTGTTCGCGCCATATACGAAGGCGTTCTTTTCGCTTCTGTCTATCCTCCGCCTCTTTGTTCTCGCTACTTTCAAAAGTGGTCAGAGGTTTAGGTTCAGCTGATGAGACCCTGATTTCATCAGGTTCATGCGATGAAACATTTTCATCTAAACTAGTATCGCTTTCGTCCAGAGCTTTTTCAACTTCATCCAGTTGGGCAGTTTCTTGCTGAAGGACTCTAGCACTGATGCTAGCCGCTAATTTGGACAGTATATCGTCCTTCTCAGTAGCAGAGCCCCGTTTAGTTTCCCGACCTTCATCACGATCAAGACCACCCTTCTTGCGGCGCTCATCTCTTTGTCGCCGATGATCTCGACTTCGGCTTTTACTTCTGCTACGTCGCTCTCGACTTCTACTGCGACGATCAACATCACGACCGTGGCGATCGCGGTCACGGCTTTTACGTTTTCGCTTATTAATTCTTCCACTGCGAGAATCTGATCTGGATCTCGATATTCGTTTCTGATCTTTATCCCGGCCCATGGTACTTACTATGAATGCCTAGCGAAAAGACTCTTACGTGACACCAGAATCGTCGATCAAGGAAAAGTAAAGGTTTACCTTCTACACACGTGATGTGCATTGCAAACAACAAAGTAAATCAAGGCATAAAAGAATTGGTAACGGGCTGCAGTTTCTATGAACGGGTAATGATCCGAATATATGTCGACCCGTACATTGATGACAAGCTTGCCCAAAGTTATGTTTTCGGGTACAGCCTAGGCCAGGTTTTAGTTTGCTAATCAAATCAGCCTCATATCAATAGGATATAATTATCATGAATTAGATTAATAATCTATTCATGGCTCTTTGGAGAGCAGCACAAACTATTTAGAAAAAAGGTTCTGAAGTGAATTCTCAATCGCATTTAAAATTGGATGTAATAGTCTATCGACCATCAACTGCATACATCTAAATATTCATTGGTTACAAATAAATCAGTAATTTGTAACCTACAACAGTCAGCATAAGGAATACTTTCATACTTTAGTTTTAAAAGCAATATCTTATAGTTGTCAAGATTAGAGATGGTCCATTACTATGAAAAATTCTAAAAATGAATGCTTTGCTGATAAGGCAATAATCTTTAATAAACCATTTGTGAAAGTCCTTTCCATTACAACCATTGCTTTTTTAAAAATGAAAATTTTTGATTATTTTTTAGAATTCAGATATTTAACTATATCTGACAGGATAAATGCAGTTTTTGCTCAGTTTACAAAAACTTGTTTATTTCATTATCTATTTTTGTTCATGAAATTTTTGTACTGCTTAAGTAATTTACTCTATCTCTTATTTTAGTAATACTAAATACTAATTCAACCATAGTCAGTTGTTCCATATTGAAAACAATAAGTTTGAAGCTACTTGCAAAAACTGAAAAAGAGTAGATATAACATTTCAAGTTGATTCCTCAAACAACTGCTAAATTCAAAATTTTTAAAAATGAAAGCTGAAATAATAATGGTAACTAATTTTTCTGTTATTCTTAAAAGCATAGTATATAAATAGAAAGCATATTTTTTTATGTTAAACTATAACTTTTTGTGATAAATTGAACATAAGTTTTATCGAGTCTTCATTGTGTCAATGTAAAGCATTAGTTGAAACTATCATATAGGTTTTTATGTTTAATCAAATGTGATTTTGCATGCAGCATAAACTGCAGAGTACAAGAAAAGCTGAGTACCTTTTTCAGTAATTTATGAATATCAATAAGAAGCATAGTTGAAATAATGTACTGTCAGTTTTTTCCGATTTAAATAAAATTGAGTTGAACAATTATACAATTCTTTTAGATGATATTGCACATGTAATAGAGTTATGGTATCACTACTAAATTTTTAGTATTATGCAAGTACTAATATATCTGTTGCTTTGCTCAAAAACATTTTATATGCAATTTATTATGTTGCACAGCTCAATAAGTTACTATATTGCATTTATATATTAGATTCCAATATAAAATTCTATAGTAATCTTGTTTTTTCATGTCTATAAGTTTTAAGGAATCTCTAGTTCCATCCATCCAGGCACAAGTTATTTTAACCAAAGTTATTCCTTCCAACATTTTACCAATGGCTTGCAAAATATCACTCTAACTTGACAAGCGCTTAAAAATATGCTGCACATGCTAAATGTTGAGTAGTAAGCTACAAGTTTACTTGAAGATTTCTGATTAAACTCTAAGAGTTATTTTAAATAGGCAAAGAGATGTTGGCAAATAAAAATCAAGTTTATTTTATAATCACATATAAGCACTGTCAATGTTCAGACATATCATATTTTAGTATGTGATTTGTTAACATTTCAAAAATGAAGTTTTTTTTATAAAAGCTAAGATAATGACTAATGTTGAATCTAGTAAATAACAATATATATATGTATATATATATATATATATATATATATATTCAGCAAAAGATTTATACGTCTGGTAACTGCTGTAAAGTAACTAAACTACTTATAATGTCCATATTCTTCGTGTTATCCAATTCTAATTTTTTATTTAAGTACTAGTTTTTTAAAAATGTTCCAATATAATCTTAGAAGAATTGTTTTTTCAATATGCCTCTGTAAGTTTACATTCAATTTTATGCAACTTTATTATTAATAAGGTCCTTGTACATGTGTTGATTATATAAGTTCATTATTCTTTAAATCTAGATCATAAATTTTATAAAAAATCAAAAGCTCTGTTGTTAGGAACTAACCAGTTAATGGTTAATCCTATAACTATGTTAGCTGCATCATTGTTTCTGTTCTCAGTTTAAGAATTCTGACTGCTGACAT
>JAULBW010066299.1:0-43746 GCA_032358265.1 Vaucheria bursata
TCTTTTTGTTTCCTGCTGTAGTTTATCCTGGTAACTCAGAATTTTGTCCTTGTTTGGGCAATAATCTCGTCTTGTTCATTTAACCCCTTTTCTTAGTTGTCCGTTTGACAACACGTTCCTGATACTAATATTGACCTAAGATAATCCACTGTTTGATGATCTTGGCACTAAAAAAGTATTTGAAAATCAATGGAATAAAAGTAGATAGTAACATTTTTGTAGAAAGATGTGGGCAAAGTTGTTTCAGAAAGTGAACTGTATATCCAGTGCAATATGACAACTAAAGGATGTCATGCATTGGATACTGTAATTGTAACATGTCCATAAGAAGCCTTTACCATGGATCTGTGCTTTATATCAAAAGCAGTTACTGTAGAATAATGGACTTTGATCTATTCTGTTTTTTTACCTTGCTGGCACTAATATATACAATCATAAATAACTAAAAAACTACCATGTTATTTTGTTTGCTTTGGATTTTTCCAATAAAAACCAATGTGTGCAAAATGTTTCTAGATGAAATATCTGAGTACATGCAATATTTAAATGGTACTCAACATCATCTGTTAACTGATTGTAGTCATCATGCAACAAGCAAGTTGAATTAAAGATAATAACTGCAATGTCAAAAATTTAAAGCAGGATATCAACGAAGCAAACTTAAATGCAGTTTAGCAACTGCTGATTACACAAATGACCATGAGCATAATGTCAAAGAGCATTACAAAAGCTGCTCTATTAAATCAATGTTTTGATCAGATTGGATGTACATTTGTAAATAGGCATGGAGAAAAATTTCAAAAAGGTGGAGATGTACATAAGTGCAGCAGCTGACCAAGGAGTGTTACTTGAAAATAACAATAGCTTCTAATAAAGATTGTTAGAAATGCAATTTATACTGAAATTATAGAAACATTTGAAACAAAAATCAAAGGAAGTTGTGAGGATCTAATATGCTTTTGCTGTGTGATTTGTCTTGGAATCGTGATTTATTTATATGGTACAATGTTCATGCACAATTCCTCCAGAGAGCTGTATTTATAGTTTGGTTTAATTTGTATGCATGTAGAATAAGTTGTAAAATGTTGACAAGATTTATTCTTGCCAACACATGAGACAAGATTTATATAAGTGCATTCTTCACGTAATAATTCTGTACTCCTTGTTTTGCTCTTGATTCTGAGTTTACACGTTAGCACGATTAGCTATTTTTAACAGAAGCATAAAAAGATTATAATATAGTTAAGCATTATGTCTGTGCTGATGAGAATAGGTCTCATCAACACGGACAATTATGACTAGCTATCAATCCTCATCGGTTTAAGCTAATATATCAAAACTACACATAACTATATAAAACATGGCAAACAGTTTTGAATTCTAACAAAGATCTATCTACTGCATGTAGAATGTGTCAAAGTATTAAAAAGTTTACAGTATCAAGAAAGCAGAAACTTATTTAAGGCCTTGAAACAGGAATAACCATTTTACACTAGACCAAACTTAGGAACAAAGGAAAAATTGTTTAAGAAGGCCTGTATAATATTGCTAGCCTATATGGCCAGAAAGCATATTTTTTGCCTGGGAAGATAGCACTGTGGTTAAAACGTAGTTTTCAGTTCATCAGATATAACTAGAAAGCATAAGATTTTTAGGGGAAGAGGTCCAGCGTTTTAGCCAAAGACATTATCAGTCATCAAAAAGGTGAAAATGGGGGCTTTGAATATTTATTTTGGTGGAAAGGATACCGCAGATACATTTGTAAATTCTATAATGTTAATGTAAATATTTTGAATTGATTGACCGCAGTAACAGTAGATATTCAACAAACTGGAACCATCAGCTGCACTGAAAATTACTAGCTAAGTATATTGATAAAATTTAGATGTCTGTATCTATAGTATATAAAAAGTAGGATAAAAAATAGAAGCATAATTTATATTATATATATTGGTTACAAAAAGTAAACTTAAAAATTGCATATATTGTATTTAGAAAAACCACTAAAACACAAATAAAATATTATTTCATTAGTCTAGTTTAATAAATATACTTCATATTTCAACACCAAAGTTCGAATGTATTTAACAACAAAAATATTAAATACAAAAAATTTACATAAAAACTACGATATATATGAAGAAAAAATAAAAAATGAAAAAAAACAATTTCTATCTCTATTTTAGGTAAATTTATGATCACACATTAAACTATTGAGTATGCAAAACGAAGCAAATTTTGAATACAACAAATATATTTATACAAAACAATTAAGTGTGCATAAAAAATATAAAAAAGTGTGTTTTTAAATCTATTTTAAATAAATACATTTACTATTTTTTTGAAACCAAATTTTGAATGTAGGCTTCAAGCGTTTCATCCCTCTCCCACCCCGAGTCTTGATTGCTATTACTTGTATTCCTGTTCTGTAGTAGTGCTGAAGCAGTACTTTCTTTCATAGCACTTTTTTTTCGCGCATTTATTCGACTTTCAAAGAAATCGGATTCCATTCTTTCTGTCGTTTTTTTTATTGCAGACAAATTTTTAGGAACTTCTTCGCTGATTTGCCATTCCAAAGCCATTACCGGAACAACTCCCTTAGGCTTTATATTTACCATATAGAATATTTTGGTGCTATACGTGTATCGATCCATACCTATCTTATAAAAAACAAACAGGAAATAATAAAAATAGTGCCTAATATAAGTATCTAGTGCCTAATTTGAGCTTCGAAGGCATCTAATTTAAGTGTCTTTATAAGGTTAATATAGTGCTTTTATTAAGAATATACAAAGCAAGCGTATACGCTAATATCAAGTATACATGATATGTGTATATGAAAAAATGTATACATAAATTTATTATGTATACACTGCAAAAATATACAGTATAATGTGCGTGTACGCCAGTATAAAATATACACAAAGTGTATATACGTTAACGTATATACACTTTATGTCATAGTGTGTATACATTGAAAAATATACAAACTACGTGCATACATTGTGTGCGAGTATACAAATTACGTGCATACATTGTGTGTGAGTATACAAATTACGTGCATACATAAAAAAATATACAAATTACGTGCATACATTGAAAAATATACAAATTACGTGCATACATTGTGTGTGAGCATACAAATTAGTATACATGAGGCTTTCTTACGTGGAATTAAAAATTTATTTGCATTTAGTTTTAAATACATCTAACTGCATACAATAAAAAACACAGAATCGTTGCTGAAAATAACATTTCACGAACTGTAGTGAAAGGTCAAAAGAACTATTATTAGCTTACCGAAATTAGCATTCTCAGTACCAAATTTAGGGTTTTTTATCCTAGAATTGAATTGCAGTCGCCACTCTCCACTGAATTCAGCAAACATAGAGGAATCCACTAAGCGAAATTTTATGCGTTTCATCGCTAACTTGTCATCAGGATCGCCTTTATAATTGAAGAAAAATGTAGTACGTATATTAGTATGTATGCATGTACGCATATAAATATGTATGCCAATAACCTGAATTTTCTTCCATGTCCATAACAAGCGAAGCTCTAAAATCGAATCCAACAATTTTCTGGGCTCCCTCCTAATAACACAAGAATACGTATGAATATATATATATATATATTTGCTCTTTTAATTTCCGCATTTTTACTGGAGTATAACTTCAAAATTAGAGTAAAAATATCATAATGCATACACGATATTCAAAAATTACAAGTAGTATAATTTTATTTTAAAAGTAAAATATCATAATGCACAAGAAAATATATAAATGTACATATTTTTTACATATATTTATGCATGTACACTTTAATTTCCAAGAAGTGCAAGTTGTATAATTTCGTATTAAAGTAAAAATGTATTATTTTTTAATTTTATTAGGTGAAAGTTTATAAACGAAAAATTATTTGACCTGATGTTTTACTATATGAATCTACATTTCAAACTTTCAATGTAATCTTACAATGTTAAACTAATTGTATATCCTACATTAGAGTAAAATAATTCAATTTTCAACTATCTACTTTGGTTATAATGAATTCGTATGGAACCAGCAAATTAATTTGTTATACCCAAAAACGGAAACTAACAAGGTAAAAAGGAATTTTTCAGATTTTTACTATAAGTAAAATTTGTAAAAAGTTCATTTTATCCGAGATTTACTCTATTCCACTTTCAAGTGTTGAAAACATTTATTATAGAATTAAAAAATACATATATACTTGAATTTCGTATTCTACAGTTCCACAATTAATATATATAAAAGTAAATTATACGATTAATTCCTAATTTAAGATCAGCTGACTTTGAAATAGCTGTATTCTAGGCTAATGGCATAATGAGAGGCATTGCCGACAAAATAAAAAATTTTATTAATGTTCGAATATAGCGAATAAAGAAAAAGTCATACTATTCGAAGTTCAGATTAAGATTTTCGGATGTGAAAAATTTTGGGTATAACAAACTTTTGATATAACTAATCAACTTGGAAGTTTTGACAGTGTCAATATTAATCAGCAGTTTCATGTACAGGCAATCCTAACAGTTCAGTTCGTTATCCATAGAAAATGTATTGTCAACATATATATATATTTATACATTGTATAGTTGAATAGAGGATTAGGATATATGACAAAAGAAATATTTCTGACTAAAACAAATAAATTTTAACCCTTTTTTGTAGACTTGCAAATTTTAAGGTTTTTCAACAAAACCATGAAATTTAGCATGTATATACAATTACAAATATGTATATACAGATATAAATATGTACAAATATAACATCTGTATACAAATACAGATATACATGTATACACATATCAAATATGCATACGTAATTATACACTTATACTAATACTTGAATATACAAATACAAACGCACAAACACAAATATATACACTTATACAAATGCATTCTATACATTGATTCGTATACAAAAAAGGTTTATAAAACTAAAAAAACGTATACACAAATACTGAAATGTATATATATATATATACATGTATTTCCGTATGTTTGCATATGTAACTAGATTTAACATAATTACACTGTAGATATAACTCATCTGAATTTAATTGAACATATGGAACTAAAAAAAATACTAAATAATTATTATCCCCCAGATTATAACACCAAATTCCATCAAGCTCAACATTGCATAGGTTCCTTTTTAAGGAATAATAAATATAACCATTCGAAAAGACATACATTAAGTTTGAAATCTGGTATCTGTTCTATTTGAGGTAAGACTGTTTTATATATTGCACTAGCCAGATTTAGTTTTATTACATATATGCCTAAAATGGACTAGCTCAGTATACTAACAAGTATACTAGCAAGTCCATTAACTCTATCACCCCGAACAAAGCCTATTAGGGTCACTATTCAGGTTAGGGTTATGGTCAGAATAACTTTTGAAAAGATGAGAGAATCTAACATAATTTCATGAATTATTTTGTTCATTTTTGTCGAAAGGTCAATCTTCGGAATAATTTTTAAGTTTTATCAACAACGAATCTTATAAACAAAATCAATGCATGGGCAACAAAATTGAGCAAATCGCTTAAAGAGTCGTTTATAGCTCATACAAATCTGTGTTATTTCCCCATGTTATCCATGTCATTCCTTTTGCATGTTGATTCATAGCACAAAACATTCTGGAAAATTAGTGGTAGTTGATTGAAGGACTATTTATAGTTGATCATTATACACAGACGTATGAATGTGACTGATGAACGGATGGAAATTTCTTTTAATATCAAAATGGGACGTAGAATTCATCATTCAGATTCGGTACTACGAGTTGTTAGCTTCATGGACTCCTTACCCGTAATTATTTCATTTATTTTACTTACACATCTGATTGGCTGTCCAAAAAAATACGCACAAAAATTTATAGGAAACTAGTAGTAAGTAATATTTTTCTAAAGTTTACTAAGGAAAATAGATATAGTGTTTTACTAGATATATGAATTGCTTCATTTTTAGCAAAGGCGGTCCTACAATAAGTAATCGAAAGTATTTCTAATACGATTCCAGTGACTGAACTTAAATAAAATTGGATGAAGATGAATGGATTTAATGCAATTTAATTTTTCACTCTGCATTTGTACATGTATACAAATATATATTTACTGTTGTACAGATTGGGTAATATTGAAGAAGTCCTGGGTGTAAAGGATGATTTCATATACAGTATATACAATGTATACATTTGTATACACTGTGTATATGAAAAGATATAGTAATAAATAACATTTCATAGAGATTTTCAAATGTATTCATATTAGATTGGGTAATGTTAGCTAAGTCTCAGTTATTAGAAGAAGCCCCAAGTAGGGATCTCAATAGGTTAAATTTGGCATAATCCAATAGAAATGGGATCACACATGATAGAACTATTATCACCTAAGAAGCCTTAATACAATAGTGATATAACTATTTATCGTGTCAATCTTTCGCGTAGGCATACGTTAAATCAAAATTAAAGCAACTGACTATCACTTACATTTGTATTTGCATATTTTCATGCATTCACATATTTATTATACATTTTTGTATACATATATCATGTATAGATTTTTATATATTATATACACACATACTTACGTATATACAATATACAAACGTATACACTAATATACATCAACATACACCTGCGTATACATATATATACATTTTATATGGATATACCTGCATAAACGTATATGATATGTATATCAAGTACATATTTTATGGGTGCACTTCTGTAGATGAGATGTATATGCACATACACACATACGTACAAATAACTGAAACAGTCAAATCTTTCTATTAGGATGAAGCACTACTTTAGAATTAATTAAATAAGGCGTATACACCAATGTATATATATATAGGTACGTATACATTTGTGTATACATAGGCATATGCGCCAATTTATACATACCTGAAACAGACGAATCCCTCCATTAGGATGAGGCACTAATTTAGATTGCGTTAAATTAGGAACGTAATCTGAAAGCTTATCATAATCTGTTAAAACGAGCCAAACGTCATCTATCGGTCTATCCACTATAATGCTTCCAGAGATACGCCTCGAGTTCATGGTTGGACGCTCAATGTTCACTGTTACTTGGTCTGGCTGAGTTCGTTGACCTCCTGACCATAACATAGAGATGCTATTGCGCATTTGAGTGTTGCTCTATATTCAAATCATATTGAATTTATGTTTATGTTGTAAATACATGTATGATTTGTATATTGTCATGTATGTTTGTGTGAATGATTCAGTATGCAAGTATCTATAGTTTTATACCAGTATGCACGCCAGTATACGTCAGTGAATGAACATACTCCTGTTGCTTTGTTCAATAAAAATTGACATAAATATTGATTCGATCCATTCGGTGAATCTAATAACATGCAACTCAAGTTGAATCGTTTTTGTTGATTTGGTTAGCAAATGATTGATATGATCAATTCGATAAATCCAAAAACATACAGCTCAAATCAACTCAAATCAATGTACACAATTTGATTTGTTTCATGCAGTACATTCAGTATTATACAGGTTATCTCAAATATTTTTTTAGAAAGCAGCCAAAATTTTAATGATCTATTCAGTATACATAATGATACATGTAACTTCATCTGTATAAAAAAATCAGTGCATATAGTATATTTTAAAAATCACCTATCATGTGGTGCAATTACGGATTTAGAATTAAACATGATTGAAACATATTACATTTTTTCTATCTTTTTAGTGCTTTGATCAAATGTATTATTTTAGCTATCGCTTTTCATTAATACTTATAAATACAAATGTAAACTTCACATGTAATAAATCTGATGCCAACAAATTTTCCCTTTTAATAAATAAAAAAGTTATACTGTGCAATCAATTCAAATTTATTAGCTTGGGATCATAATATTTGAATTGAATCTTTTGAAACTAACAAAGATCATATATATACCATTGATAAACTTTTAGAAATGAGACTAAAATTGATTAGATTAGCGCAACAAAGTACAATAAAAAATTTATCTTGATACTGGAATTTCGGTGAAATTGCAGAACAAGCCTATGAATTTTTTAAAATCTTTTCAAACATTAGAAATTATTCTGAAATTTTGATCTTTGTAAAATGGACAAAACTCTTAGAGCTGAAAAGTCATCAAAATATGAATTTGTCATTTCAAATCCTCTTTCATTAGTCACTGACATATTACAGTTCATAAAATCATTCTCTTGCATGATGGCCCTGGTACTAGTGCAGTTTACAATGATAAACCTTTCATAAATTATTCTCATGTTTGACCTTTCATCATAACTTAAATATTATGAGCTGAAAAATCATGAATGCATTTATCCCTTGTGGCATATATAAATTCCTAAAATCTTCCTAATTTTTTTACATCATAAACTGCACCAACACCATAGTCTTTCCAAAAAAAATCAGTAAATTACTTTTTGAACGATAAAATTTAAGAATATGCTGCACATTGCATAAAAATTTATACAAAGTTTGATAAAAATTATGCGCCAGATTTGTATTTCCCATATGATGAACCAAATTGAATGAGGTAATATATATATGTATACATAAAATATATAATAAATGATTAAATTTATGAACAAACGAATAAAATTGTAGTCAAGTTCAACTTCAACAAATTATTAAATTTTTAGTGTTAGCAAACAAAATATAAAGACATTTTTTTCCAAAACTTTTATTACTTTTCACAGAAACATCTTTATATGTAGTTATTTTTGGCATAATAGTGAAAAATCGAAATATCATTCACATACATGCCTTCTAAGAACTAGCTTGACGCCAACGAAAATGAATATACAAAAAAGCATATGGTGCACAAATATGAATAGTATAAAGCTGGCCAACTATTGATTATATATAAATTAATATTTAATTTAGGAGTAATTTGGTAATAAGAATAATTTTTGGAATGAAATTCGAAGTGAATCAATATTTGAGATGAGCTAAAGTTTCGGAAACTGGCCCTCGGTGATCCACGGAATAAATTTCTAGTGAAGCTCAAGAAATATATACATATATCATATATACAAAAAAGAAATTAAAAATGACACTAAATCTAGTGTGTTTTTAAATGCTAATTTAGATTAAAAATTCCACTACGTGAACCAAAGTTAAATAAGACTCTAGGACAACTAACCTTCAACGACAAACTGAAGTAATTTCTCGTTAAGCTCGAGAATTTAGTGTTTTTCCTAGATTCAAGGTGAAAGCCATACGTGCAGCTTGACGCCAACATACTTACAAAAATGAGCATAGCGAATTTCTTGGCGGATATACAGCGGTTCAACGGAAGACACCGCATCCACGAGAATTTAGCAGATATAGCCATGAGTAATAGGCTCTATGCTTTATATCTGACGTGCTTTGGAGTAATATTGACTGTATAAACTATGTTTTTTCAAGTTCAAATTGACTCAATTATGTAATTTATGACAACTCAGTGTCGTCCATTTTATTTAGTCGAATTAAATTGATATAAAGCTATTCCATATGAAATGTTCATTTATACATGATTCAAGCCTCACAAATTTGAACCATTCAAGTCGGTGATTCAAAAATTAAAATTTGTTCTAATAAAAAAGATCATTAAAAAATCGAATTCCATGTTTCTTACTACCCTTACCAAAATCTCATCACCCCTTACATAAATTCCGTAGAATGTTCTGCAGAATATATATTGGGAATTCCGCCATCTTGAAACGAGTAATTAACGGTTCTTCAGCTGCTAAACGCAACTTCATCCGCTTTGCAGACAGCAAATGTAATCTCATAAAACTTCTACTTCCACTTCAGCCATGTCAACCTCATCAATCGTATTCCCTCTTCTGAACACCTGAGGCCTCTGCTGTTCCCTGGCATGAAAAAGGAATAGATGTAGGTTGTTGATTGCCGCTGACATATTATGGTCCCAGACACTGCATGAACATAGTTGTTTTAACAAACTCACAGCTACCAGGACTACTTTCCAGTCTCAGGATCAAGAAGACCCTGCATCTTGATATGATAGCAGCAGGATAGTTTAGATGTGTGGAACTCGTTGTGGTCCACAGTGTTCACCCTTGAGCTGACTTCTGTTAGGATTAAACTTTTTGCGGTGTGATCTATTCTACTATCCGTGAATTGTTTCTATGACTATTGATGATTTGTAGGTTGTTGTTCAAATCAATTGGACTTAATCCAACTGATATGAAAATAATGTTGAAATAATGTGTTGGCAAGATTATTCTTGGTAAGACATGGATAGAGTTTAATAGACTGCGCTTTAACGTATAATCATTTTGTGTTTTGGTTCCTTGTTACCTGTTTCAGTTTATACATTAGTTTAGTAATCATACTCTTACAGTTTGCCAAGAATAATCTATCTACACAAAAAATCTTGAATCTATATCAGTTTACAAGGTATAAGAGTTATGAGCGATGAAGAGATACCAAGTTACATGCAAGATTTGTTGACGAAGATAAATAAACATGCAGATGAGAATAATTGGTTAAAGCAGCAACTGGCGGAGGGTACTAATACACCAGTTAGAAGTTCAATAACATGACAATCAATATTAGAGGGTACGGCACCAGTTAATAATGCTAAGGAACCAAAACTTTCTCTACCGGAGGTGTTTAATGGTGAAAGGAAGAAGTCGCACGCTTTTCTGTTACAGTTAAAGATTATATTCAAAAGTCAACTATCAAGATATGAATCGGATTGGGCAAAGGTACTGTTTGTAGTTAACCTATTACGGGGTTCAACATTCAATTGGATCATGCCATACTTAGAGAGTGAGCATCCAATAACCTATTCTTATGCACAGTTTTGGGAAGCTTTTCAAATAGCATTTGGTAATGTAAATTGCCCAAGGCAAGTAGCACACAAAATCATGGAATTAAGACAAAATTGACAGTCTGCAATACAGTACATATCCAAATTTCAGCGTCTTGCAGTAGAATTAAATTGGGTGGGGCCAGTTGTTATGGATATTTTACTGGGGCCTGAATAATAAAATTAAAACTGCATTGTGCAATCATGATTGTCTAAACAATTTAGAAGAATTCTATGAGTTAGTTGCGTGTATTGATAATCGGCATCTGGAATACCGTCAAGAACTACAAATGGATTGAGTTGATCATAGTTTTTAATATAATTGTACAAAAAATAGTTTGAGAGTCAAAGAAAATAATCCTGATGATGTGGTAATTGGTGCAGTACGGGGACCCCTCTCTAATGAAGAGTGCAAGTGGCACTTTAAAAATAAATCATGCCTCTATTGCAGAGATTTGGAACATGTCATTGCAAATTGCCTTAGAAGAACCAGCCATGGAGGAGGGTGTAAATTAAAAGGAGGTACGCTTAATGAAATAATGGGTATTACTTTAGGCAATAGTGAAGACAGTATAATTTTTTTATCTTGTGGCTCGGATACCCATGATTTAAATTCATGTTCTAGCAATTTATACTATTTAAAACACAAGGCCACCAAAACAAAAATTCCCAATCAATTAAATGAATTAATTGCAGTCACACCCAAAAGTACATTGAAACAATTACATGTCAGACTGTCTGTATGCAATGTAAATGATTTGAATTCTTTCGTTTATGCTCTGGTGGATTTGGGTTGCAACAGATCAATAGTAAATACTGATTTTGCAAAATTGATGAATTTGAAATTTTACAAACTAGAAAAGCCCGTTATATTTGAAGTTATTGATGGCACTCCTTTTCCTTCTAGTGCTATTCAGTTCTATACCACTTGCAAATTGAAAGTCAATAATTTTGAGTTTAAAACTAAATTATATGTGGCAAATTCAACACATTCCAAAATTATACATGGCAAATTTGACACATTCCAAAATTATACGTGGCAAATTTTACACATTCCAAAATTGTACGTGGCATTGACTAGTTGAAAAGATTTAACCCCACAATAGATTGGAAAACTTTATCGTTGAATATGAATTCTGATAGTTCCTTTACAAAAGTTGATATGCCAAAAACTGGGGATTTGGGGGATTCAATCCCCAATCCTTCAGAGTACATGAAGGCCCTAGCTACAATTGTGCCCGGAAATCCCCAATTTCTTAGGGTAAATATTGATATGGAAATTATGAATAAAAATTCAACTGTAAATATTCCTGATGATAACTAGGTTGAAATTGAGGAAGATGTTGATATGAATCCCAATGAAATGACTGAAATTCAATAGACATTACCAACTGAATATCTTAATTTTAGTTTTGTATTTTCAAAAAAGCAAGCAGATATATTGCCAAAGCACCAAAAATTTGATATAAAAGTAAAGGTTATTCCTGATGGAAAAATTCCTTGGGGCCCCATCTATCCACTATCCAAAACTGAATTAAAGGCATTAAAAGACTACCTGGATAAACAGTTGAAGAAAGGTTTTATTTGCCGATCATCTTCTCTTGTAGGCACACCAATATTTTTTGTAAACAAGAAAATGGTAATCTACAACCTGTCATAGACTACCAAAGACTTAATGCGGTTACAATAAAAAATAAGTATCCTTTATCCTTTATACAAGAGATGTTATATTGTTTCTCACATGCATGTCTATTTTCTAAAATTGATTTACGGGGTGTCAGGAACTACCTTATATTGTAAGTTAATTCCTTTTTCTATTTTAACCACAGATATTCCTATTAGGAATATTCTTTTTTTTTCTGCTAGTCACATTCTCAACAAGTGACTAGTCATACAATAGGTCAAAAATTAGTAATGTTGTGTTTGAGAAGTGTAATCACTTCTCACAACACAGGTCATGATATAATGTGCAATTGAGTTGTTACTCTCTTACATTTTTGCTTGTTCTGTTGTACGTCCCGACACGGGGCATGTATAATTTACTTAGAATTAAAGAAGGTGATGAATGGAAAAGTGCTTTTTGTTGCTGATTTGGCCATTTTGAATACCGAATAATACCATTTGGTTTAACCAATGCTCCAGCAGTATTTCAAAACTTAATGAATGAAATTTTGCATGACTTCTTGGATGTTTTTTGCATTGTGTATTTGGGCAATATTCTAATATATTCTGAAAATAAGGATCAACATTGTGAGCATGTTTGTATGATTTTGGGGCAGCTATAAAAAAATATGCTTTATGCAAAATTAGAGAAATGTACCTTTTCTGTAACAAGGGTGGATTTTTTGGGATATATCATATCTAATACTAACATTAAAATGAACCCAAAATGAGTAACAAGCATCAATACCTGGCTGGTTTGTAGAAATGTCATGACCCTCCAATCTTTCTTGAATTTGCAAATTTTTATAGAATGTTTATTCCAAGTTACTCAATAATTATTGTTCCAATGTTAACATTGCTGAAAATAAACCAACCTTTTACCTGGACCAATGAATGCCAAGAATCATTTCAAAAATTAAAGGATGTATTCAGGTCTGCCAAGGTACTGCACCATCCTGATAGTTTCCATCCGTTTATTGTTAAATCAGATACTGATTTTGCAATTGGTAAGATCCTGTCCCAAGACTGTGGTGGGGTTTTATGCCTTGTTGCGTACTATTGTAGAAAGTTATCACTGCCAGAGATTAACTATGAAGTGCACAATAAAGAACTTCTGGCAACTGTTGCATACTTTTATCAATGGCGACCATTTTTCTTAAGTAACGCAGAACCTATATAAGTACTGATGGACCATAGAAATTTACTTTATTTTTCAACTCTCAAGAAGTTTAATAGGTGGCAGGTACGATGGTCTCTGTTTTTATCCGTTTAACTTTCAGACCGTATTTTGGCCAGGCATGCAAGATGGAAAGCCAGATGCATTAAGTTGTTGGCCAGACTATGAACTTCAGCCAAACAATGCCCAAGTACAAAATCAGGAACAAGCTTTACTTTCAAAGGACAAATTCATATTATGCGCTACTCAAGATTTAACAAATATTGCTCTTTTAGATTGTATAAAGATAGCCCAGACTGAAGACGGTACTTTAATTAAGACTTATAAAGACAAGAATTTCCAAGTTGTCAATGACTACTTGTTATTTTATAATTGAGTTGTTGTTCCTGAATCATTAAAAATGGAGATTTTAGAAACATGTCATGATTTCTCTTTTGCGGGTCATCCTGGGGTTTGAAAAACTTTTGAATTAATTTTCCAACCTTATTGGTGGCCTAATTGCTGCCAAGATTGTACTTCATATGTTGACTCTTGCAAACTATGTGCTAGAGCTAAGCCAGAATGCAAAAAACCAGCTGGACTACTAAAACCTTTACCAATTCCACCACATCCATGGTATTCTGTCTCAATGAATCTCATTACTGATCTACCATTGGGGGGGGAGTAGACTCTATTTTAGTTGTTGTAAACTGATTTTCAAAATTGAGCCACTTTATTACTTGTTAAAAAAAAATAAATTCATTGAAATTGGCTGATTTATTCTTTGAGCAAATTGTCCGTCTTCATGGTTTTCTCTGTGATAATGTTTCAAATAGGGGTTCTATTTTTGTTTCTAAGTTTTTGTCCAGTCTATTAAAAAATTATGGTATATCACAGTCACTCTCATCTGCATATCATCCTCAAACGGATGGGTAAACAGAGCGTGTGAACCAAGAATTGGAACAGTACTTGCATTTATACTCGGACCAACAGCAGCAGAATTGGATCAAGAATTTACCCATGGCTGATCTGTGTTACAACTCAAGATTTCATTTAAGCATACAAATGTCTCTGTTTTGTGCAAACTATGGGTACAAACCTGTTTTAGATTTATCAACAGAGTCATTACCTGAATCACCAGTTATAGTTCAAGATTACATCACATTAATTAGGGATAAGGTTGGAATCATTGCTGAAGAATTGAAAATTGCAAGTGAATCTTCAAGGTACTGTGCGGATTGGAAACGGCATTTTAAAGAATTTCAGGTAGGTAATTTTGTTCATCTTAATAAACAGAATATCAAGACTACAAGACCCTGTCCTAAACTGGATTGGAAGTGTATAGGGTTGTATAGTGTAATTCAGAAGATTAATTGTGTAGCATATAAGTTACAGTTACCAGCCAGTATGTCTTGTTTACATAATGTGTTCTATGTCTTGCTATTATCCCATCATACAGTTTCAGACTTACCTAATAGAAGATGTTATTCACCACTGCCTGTGCACATTGATGATACTGATGAGTTTTACAAAGTAGAAGATATTCTGGATGTTAAGAAGGTTCAAGGAAAGTATGAATTTTTTATATTGTGGAGAGGATATTGTCAGGATCTGACCTGTTTTGCCATGATCTGTTATAGAACTGTGACTCTATGGACTTAATTTGTCTTACATGTGCATTCTTGTAAAGTACGTTCTCTTAAAGAGTGTCCTCTTTAGTGTGTTCTCATAAGTATGTTCTCATAAGTGTGTTCTCATATGCGTGTGCTCTCAAGTAGTATTATATTTACAAGATTCATTCTTGGCAACACATGAATAGGGATTAATACACTATTGGCTGTGTGTGTTTTCTTTGGGTTTCTGGTTATGCTTATTATTAGTTATATGCATAGTCTTCAATCTATTGATTCCTAACAGTTAGCAACTAAACCTATTGTTATTAGGAAAAAAAGATAATAGAAAAAAGTGCCATAACAATAGGATTGTGTCAAAGAGACAATATGAAGATAATAATATATGCAGAACAAATAAAAAGAAAGAAAAAATAAGTGCATTTAATCAGATGAAGAATTGAATGATCTTACACTTATGTGCTTGACATGTTGCCTTAAACTAACCTTAATTAAGTTAGTTCCTAACAGACACCCCCTAGCTACAGATTCTAATCTCAAAGCATAGCGGGTCTTAAAATCTTGAACAATGTGTTCACTGTTTAACTAGTTTTCCTTGGGTTCTCAACTGTTTTCTTGTTCCATATATCCCTTCTGTGGTACAAAACATTTCCAGTTGCCCCCTTGTATTTTCTATTTAAAATGTCTTCCACTTTATAATATTCATTTTCTCAATCAAGAATTACAGAAGATGGTTGTGCTTGCAGTAATTTTAGATAAGTCTTTTTGACAAGATACAGGAGTGATATATATAATACATCATTGATAGAAAAATACAAACACAACAAATAATACAATAACAGAAATAGCATTTTATATTAACCTACATGTGTTGCTGAAAGTGAAATAACTTTTGTAACTCACAAAACATAGCAGCATGAAGAACAGGATTTAGTTTTTTGAAGTATCTTGAAACTGAAACTGAAACCAGAACCAAAATGAAATTGTGAACAAATTATATTGCAGCCACATAGAGTAAGAACTAACCCTCAGTAGAGTTAGTTCCTAATAAGGAAATAGATCAATAGGTTTGGATTTTAAACTCACTTATTTTACTGAACAAATCAGGTAGTTTTCAATTTACACTCTAAAGAGTTATATATCACTTTCATTAACAGTGCTAGAATTACCAGGTTTATATAATCAACTGGATATAAAAAATTACCCTGGATTTGTTGAAAAAAAGTAATGCATTATTTTTAGTTTCTGTCAAAATTAATTTTTTAACTAGTCAATAAAATAAAAAGAACTACAATATATTAAGAAAAGAAATCCTTGAACTTTTTAATCAACTGACATGACTATAGTTAAAAACCCAGTTAAATATATTAAAACCTTGTAATAATCTTAGGAGTAATCAGGTACTTCAGCATTTTTGAAGTTTCAAGACTTTAAAATCATCCAAACTATTTTTACCTAGAATAAATATTAATCTATAAAATATCACTGGGAATAGATATAACTCAAGAAAACGGTTAGAACTTGAATTATTATTAACCATATTGTATGTTATTGATTTCATATAACTTGTTTTCAAATAAAATTCTCTTGCATGAAAATTCTGAGGTCTTTATGTGTCGACAATATTTGCTCTTGGCAACATTGTACTACTTGGCAACACATTATTGTCTGCATATTTTTTTCATGTTTTCCTGGTGTTATTCCATCATTCTTTTTACCTATACTTAATTAAATACGATAGAATCTGAAAGAAATGTAGAATAAACTTGATAACCTGTCTAATCCAAATTATTTGGAATTTTTCATGAAGAGCCTTTCATTAGCATCAATTTTGTGCAAATGCCATCTATTTCAGCCTAGAATTTAATTTTGACTTACATATTTACCTAAATGCTGATGTACATTTTTTTATATCTGCATTTTTTTTATGCGTGTTGTTATCATAGTTAAATTTAGCAAAAAATTTATTGCAGTGGATGGTTGTATTAATGGCATCTCTTATATAAAAACTCAAGAAACTTGTATTTTGCAGCATGGAAGGCTATCTTAGTCATATTTAATTTATTTGCTAAAAAAACACATTTTTGTACATGTGCAAGCATAATGCTATTTTATACAACAGAAAGAATTTTGTAATATTATTTATTTTGGAGTTTTTTGTAAAGTTTTGCAATAATTATATCCCATAATCTCCAGATTATTTAAATATTTTTGAAAGCAAAGATGTTTAATTTTTATTCTTTGTACCTTGTTTTAGTAATTTACAATAATTACATCAATTAATTTTTTTGGTTTTGTTTAATATTTACAAAAAGCACAATAACTTTTCAAAATTCATTTGAATGATCAGTTAAAGGTCTTTCTGGTACATTTATATTTGTAAAAGGTAACTTGAATGAGTACTTGCTTCCATATAGAATAATTTTTAAAGACAGTTACTTTAATAGAATATTGCAAATTCAGTGGGTGCTATACAACGTGACTGAATATACTTATTTGAAGAATATCTCATTTACTCTTGCAAATCACAGCAAAAAACTTACTTTAAAATCTCCTAAAAGCACTACTTATAATAGGCAACTTATTTTCATTTTTCAGTAAAACTCCGCCTATGATCAGATATTAGTACTTTTAATGTAATTGACATTTAACTTAAAAACTTTGCTTTATGTAAATTTTTAATTATAGAAAATCAAGAAAAAAGTCAGTTTGTGTGAAGTTGGCATTTAACTTTCAAGTACCACAAAATTGAATTTCACAAATTTTCCACCATAAAAAGTAAAAGCAAGAACTGTGTTGCGTCAAGTTTAGCATCAAATTTTTTATCACAGAATTATGCTTAAAATAAATTTAATTAGTGGTTTGGACAGACCAGTTACATCAAAAATATACTGTATGTATATATGCATGCTTATATCTGTGGATATCATGTTACATTTGAACAATATAATTAAAAAAAGTATCAAAGTAAAATCACTAAAATTTTAATTTCTCCAATAAAAATATTTTTATGTAAAAAAATTGTTTTCAAATTATTTATACTTCTAAGCTTAATGTTATTTTCTATGTCTTTCAAGTGAAACAGTGCATCAGCAACATCTACACAATTGCTCTCTCGTTTGACATCTAAAAAAAGTCATCAGTTTTCATGCAAAAGAAGTTATCAGTTCCCAATGTAAAAAGTTTCTGAATTTTTCAGCATGATTTTTTTGCTGCACAGACAACTAGGTTAAAACTATGTACTATAATTTACATATATATGTATTTTTGTGAAAATGTAAGCATTTTTATGCATATGTGTACAATTTAGAAATGCGTGATACAGAAATATATTACTGAAATTCATGTCTGCTAAAATATTTTTAAAAAATCAAAATTTTTTTATAATGATAATATCTATTATATACAAAACATAGAGGTACCAAACTGAACTGTTGGAGTTTATATTAGTTCATACTGACTAGTTAAGATATATACTAGGTAATAGTACCTATAGAAGCACAGTCATAAGAATTGTTCTTAGAATATTTTTCTGGAACAAATTTAAGTTAAAGCTGATTTTTTCATAAAAAGCATTATTCTTTCTTCTCTGCAAGGTGCTTTCTATTATTCAGATTGATTGTACAAAAAACTGACATGAATAATAGAAGCTGACTTGTACTGTGCACTAAGCTATGAATTGACCTGTAAATGTAATTCTAAACTGAGCTGCCTTTATGAGTAACCTTTCTTTGGGCTATAAATGTAAATTTTCAGTTTTCAATCAATAAATGATATATAATCTATGTGCTTTCTAGTGAGTTGCAAAAAATATTTGGAAATCAATTATTCTACTCTTATAAACAGTGATAAAAAAGAACAGTTTTAAAGCCATAGATGTTATATGCACTAGTATGCCTATAGATTTAATGGTTCAAATTATATCATACATTTTTAATAAAGCCTTGGTAATTTTATTTATATTGCCTAGCAATCTTTGAATGAACCAAGATTAAAGTTGAGGAACCATAAAAACCTTTTGAAGTTGAAGAATTGCAGTGGGTTCAACATGAATATTGAAATTGAAAAGTTCTCAACAATTACTTCAACATGATTGTTAAATATTACAGTATTTTCAACATGATTACTAAAAATTACAGCAACTAACATACATTTTACAACTATTTTAGTCAATAGAATCTAGAGCAACAATCTACTTCAAATTGAATATGAACATTTTAGATTAACTCTAGAACAATTTGTTTCAAAAACAACATAATACTATTGTTTTAGAATAATAATATTCTAGTCTACACTTCAAGCAAATAGAATTATAATCTTTCTTCAAGTTAATATTATTCAATTTCAGCATTAAATATTCTTTTCTTAGTACATTAAGCTTTGAATAGAAAATTCACTTTCAACAAATTCCTAATTAGAACAGAACACAAAAGAGTCCTAAAGAATTTGTTGAGAGTTTCAAATATAATAAAGATAAGATATAATTGATTTGCTCGGTAGTTCCAAATTTGTAAAATTGAACTTAGAATATTTGTAAATATTTATTCTAGAATAAAATTCTTCTTCAGCAGATGTGCAGATATTATTCTATAGAATCTTGATAGAAATATTCAAAACATCTATTTCAATATGAGCAAGTTTTTTAAATTTGTTCTAGAACAATCTACTTCAACATATAAAAGAAGTTTTTTTTTGTAAATAACAGAACAATCTACAAGTGATTGTTAACATATTTTACTACCATATCAATGTTATTCATTCTACTTCAACATATATAAAAGAAGTATTTCACTTGCATTCTGTATACCATTCCTACTTGAAATAGTAATGTTGCTTTAATATTCAATAAAATGTCCAATAATCAACTAGTAGGG
Organism: Vaucheria bursata; assembly: GCA_032358265.1. Taxonomy (NCBI): domain Eukaryota; class Xanthophyceae; order Vaucheriales; family Vaucheriaceae; genus Vaucheria; species Vaucheria bursata. The sequence continues at coordinate 20,188 of JAULBW010066299.1, forward strand.
AAATCAGAAATACGTGCAAAACTAAATTTATAATGTGAGCCGTAAGCGAACAGAAAAATTTGAAAATGTTCCAGATCAAAGTATAGCATTTAACTAGGGAAGAAGAGGTTTGAACCCATGATCACAAAATATTATTAAATTATCACCATAGAAGCAATGACTTTTCGTTGCCCAACAATTTATTTCGCCATAATGTACGCAAATGTTTTATAAATTTTACTTGAAAGTTCAATAACTCAATGATCCGTGTAAATATGTGTTTATTGCTAGCGAATCATACAATGCATATACTACAAATGGAACTTTTTAAACAGAAAATTATTCTTTATATGTATTCATGCGATATTAATAGATGATATATTTCATTTGTCGCAAACTTTTAATTATTCCTATCTTTAGATATTAAAAGATAGCACGTTCATTCAAAATATTATTATTCCTTTCGATTTCATTTGCACAATATTTAGATACAATACAAAAGCAAAAAAAACGTAAAGATTATGAAATTGGTCGTAAGAAATATTTCTACTTTAACAATTACGGATTAATTCTCTGCCTTTTGCTCCTTGAAGCATTTTCATTGGTTTCAATTTCTTCTCGAGATACTTCCCATGATGACAGTTTAAATCTATCAACTTGTGTGTCTTCAACATTTGAATTCTTGCATTCTTTTTTGCCTTCATTCGATGTAGTACTTGATGAAATAGTACCACTTTTATTGTCTGTACTACTATTCGGAGTAAGAACTGGATGACTAGTACTATTCGGTATAGTAACAATACAACTTGAAGTACTATTCGGTACAGTTATATTATTATTACAGAAAGCAGTACTAACCGGATGACTAGTACTATGACTTGAAGTAGCAACATTCGATGTATTAATAGCATCACTCGAAATGTTAACATCATCCAAAGTACCATCGGAAATAATAATATTGCTAGAAAAAATAATATTTGGAGGAATGACTGCATTATTCCACACTCTACCATCATTCGATATTGTATTCATACTTGTATTGAAATAGTCGACTGGTCTAGTACTATTACTTGGTTGGGTAGTAGCCTTGTCTAGTACAGTAGTACTAGTCTTAATATCTTCTTGACACGCAGTACTGGTCTCCATGTCACCAGTACTAGTAATATTACTAGTCTTGTTTTCAAATGTAATCGCCTCTACAGTAGGGCTAGTGCTGGTCACGTTACTAGTCGTAGTTTGAATTGTCTCCTCCGAAATATTAGTACTAGCCATATTACTGGTCATGTTTTGTAAAGAAGTCTGAGTCAGATAACTAGGATTACAATGACTATTACTAGTAGGATGCATATTGTGACTAGCTAGTCTTCGTTGCATACACGTAGCACTCTTGTGAATCTGAAAATAAAGAAATACGTGATAAATAAAGTCGATTCGATACTAATATCTATTTAGATTGTACAATCATCAATACTAATAATAAATTTTTTTTACATTTGCACTATCATATATATATATATTTAATAGCTTTATTTACTTATACTATACTTTCTTGATAGTTACATTTGTACTATCATATATTTATACTATTGCTAATCATATATCTATTATATACTATCATTTTGGATAGTTACATTTGTTTACACCATCATTTTTAAGTTATGTATCATAGTCGATACAATCTATAGACGCAGATACATTTAGAACGTATATAAGTGTAGAAAATGCATTCATGAGCATTAAAACAGCTAAAATCAACCGAACTTCATATCAAAAATTATATAGAACGATAATATTCTGGTACAAATCGTAACTGATCAGACGTACGATAACATAAAAAAATGCCAGCGTATCATGGATCTAAATTCATTTCATCGCTTGCCAATTGAAATATTCATATAGGGAAGTAACTCTATAGAGTACTTATTGCGTGTTTTAATATGAATTTTGAATCGCTAGCATTCATCGGTTAGCGCACTATGAAATCATGTAGAATTCAAATTCTACCAGAATGAATCATTCTAGTTGTCTATATATGGCTGAAAGTTTAATGTCAATGGTTTATCAAACGCTGCATTAGCGTCGAAAAAATTTCACACCTCCAAAAGTCACTTATCAATTGAAAAGCAAAGAGAATCTATCGTTAAAATTATCCGGTTATTTGGACAAGGATTCTAGTCTTTACAATAATGATATAAATTGTTGATTGCCATTTATATATATAAATCATAAATATGTATTCAGTACTAAACTGCCTACAGAACTGCATGAACTGAACTGTATGAGCAGCGCAACTCAGTAAGGTGAATTATTGATACATATATATTTAAATACTGAATATGATGCATTCAGCACTGAAGTGTCAACTGAACTGTAAGCTGAGCTTTGGCTGTGTATGTAATATGTATATAAACATTAAACTTCGAATTTGATGACTCCGCACTATGCTCAATGCAGAGAACAATTTTGCGATATACATATATATCATCTTGTTGTTAACTGAATCTTCTTCCATATATAAAGTAAAACTTCCCTAATTCAGAAAGTTCATGTTGACTTGTCAAATGTCCAACTTCATGAGGTGTTTAAATATACAACACAAACAACCAAAGAAAAGTCATCGTCATGTCAGCTGTCCAGTCAATTACGGTATCTGGAGATACGAGGTGTCCGACTTGTGAGGTTTCACTGCACTGTATTTCGGAATAATTGTAGGATCTATGCAGGAGTACTAACTTTATGTTTATCGATTAAAATTATACACGCTGTACTTGGCATATTTTTTTCATAGCTCTTAAAGGTAAAGATGTGAAGTATAGAATGACGTGCACATTAAAAATATGTATATACATGTATATACTGATTATATATACATGTATATACTGATTATATATACAGGTTGATATACATGTATACAGGTTGATATACATGTATACAGGTTGATATACATGTATACAGGTTGATATACATGTATACAAAATTACAAATCTCTATATACACATATACAAAAACATGTATGTACTGATTACACATACGTATATAGATGTTTATCTGGCAAAATTTCCTTTGATTTTTTGTGTGTTTCATTCAGAAATCCGTATACAATGTATATACAGATTGTGCATACGTGTATATTCTCATTGCGTATACATGTAACCATGCATAGATACCGATTACTCGTATGTACCAATGACACATACATGTATACATGTATATACTGTATGCAACGATGCATATATCAATCACTAAACATGTATACACCAATAATACATACGTGTACACACTTCAACGTATGTTTGTTAAAACTGATGCAAATAACCATTACCTTAAACCCGTATATTCTAGGTATATATGCATAGGAATTATCAATGTCGTGCGGTAGATACTTATCAAACGTCATTATGAATATATGCGCAAAACTGGTACCAAAAAAAGCTCCATCTAAAGGCTCCTCTCCATTTACACTAGCAGGAGGTGCATACACCTAGATACATATGTATACAGAACGGCAGAAAGTTAACGAGAAGAAATACTCACGGTGCATAGATCTCTCTCTCTCTCTCTTTACATATATATATATATACGCGTCTATAAAATGATAAATAAGTAAAAAGAATAAGTGTATACATATAATCTATATTAGATATATACACTAATATGTATACAACGTAAACACCCATGTACATGTATGAATATACATTAGAAGTACACACATATTGATATAATACATACTGACACATTGAAAATATAAATTTTTGCACAAACATATACATAAAAAACTATATACTTGTAAAAGAGAAGAATTTCAGACCAATACATACGTACCTAATTTCGAGGATTAGTGGTTGGAAGCAATCAGATACAGAAGAGAGAAAATATACAGATTTGAAACTATAGATTGAACTACAATATTCAACTTCAACATAAAACTGTCCTGCAATTTCTTATTTAAAAAGGCTAGTTTACTGAATTGTGTAGTACACTGTTATGCATCAAAGTCAATAATACAACTAGGCACGGCTAGCTATATCTTGAAAAAGAAGAATTTTCAAATAATAAATTTGCCACGAGGATAGGAGAATTTCACAACGAAAAGATAAAAAAATGTATTTGTGACTTTTTAACTCATAGTGAGTTTGTCCAATTTTTCTTTAAAAAATGAAATTTTAGAATAAAATCTGAAGTTTAAAATGCATTTTTTAGCTGTGCAGGCTTGTCTCATTCAAAGTGGAAACCATTTTTGAACAATATGAAATGGACATAGGTAAACTGGAATTTTATGAAAATCAAACTTAAATGCAAATGTTTCACATTTGATTGAATTTTTTGTTTGTGAGTTAAAATTTTAATCTCTCTAGAGTTAACATTTTACATAATTTCTCTTGAATTAACTTTTAATGGAGTTAGTACGTTAAAGATGAACAAACCTCAAAACATCTCGGACAATATAATTTAACTGATGCTCTTCTAGGCTCATCCGAAAATCCAATCGGTAGAACAGCCTGCATACATACATACATACAGACACACACACACACACATATATATACATGCATGTATATCATTTCACAAATACGTATAATAGGTAATGACTCATTAACTCTGAAAAGTAAATGAATATCAAAATTTTGATTCAATTCAACGGATTTGAATAGAAAAATCACAATCTCTACTAGAATATATATATATATATATACATGTAGCATACATGATAATAAGCTGATAACACCTAGTAGACTATATGTTATACTGACAACTGCGCTGTACACTAGCATTCTAGAATGTTCTAGAATAATATGCATGTTGAAATAGTGTAGAAGACTCTGAAGATATTATCACTTTTAATTCCAATGTATGCATGCATGTATGTATTCGTGTATGTATTTTCGTGTGTATTAATCTCATCATATACATGTATATACATTGCATGAATATACATATACACGTATATGCTGATTGTATATATACATGCATATACACAACTGGCGTTTATACATATACTATGGATGCATACATACATACAAACTCATATACAATACTTGTATACTTGACATGCATTTTGACATAAATCATGTATACAAATACACATGCATATATATAAACAAATTCAAACGTATACAATATTTGCATACATGCAGCATCACCTGATCTTGACATAATATTCGTGGACATTTTCCAAATTCAGACATTCTGAATTTTCTAAGCATAGCATCAAGTCCTCTCGATGTTACTATGAATCGCGCATGGATCAATCCGTAGAGTAGAAAAGCATTCAAAGCAACCTAATATATATATGAAAAAGTAAATTTCGGATATATATGCATCCATACATACATACATCCTAGCATTAATCAATTCCTATTGCAAATAAAATTCTAACGCCACCTAAAAAAACATATACATGTATACAATTGGTCTACAAACTGTACGCAGTAGAAACTCTTAAGTCCGACACTTCATTTTCAAGTATCCAGATATACAAGGGTCAAAAAGGCTTTGTGAAGAAAGTGGTTGTCTATTCAGCTGTTCAGCCTACTAACCCATCTAGAGATATGTGGTGTCTGACTTAAGAGGTTTCAACATATGTATGTATGTACATCTATGGCATGAATGCTATCTTTTAGTAAGCATGAAAATTCGTCCTATTCTTTTTAATATTAGTATTATGTAGTTAATCAAATCATAAAAAATATATAATGCAACACAAAAATGTCATCTTCCATCCAAACTCAGCTCAGATTTTTGGATATAGTGAATTGGTATGGGGGTTTGGACAAAGTTCATCATATCCAAAGTCTACTGTATGAATGCAGTCGAATTCATATCAATCAACAATCATCGAAAAAGAATATACGTATACGTTTACAATGAACAATTGATTCTTGATGCAACCTAAAAAGTACATTTAAAATAATAATAGATACGAGCATATACATCTTACGTATACATATTTATACACCTTGAGATTTACGTGCATTTACATCCTGCATATACATGTAAATGAATTTGAAGTAGTGAGTAATTACTAAAAGTTACTTTAAATAAATGTATACATGTTTCTTTATACATATGTTCATTAATTAAAAAAAAATTCAACTGAAGTATAAATCAATCAAAATTTCTTGGCATATACATGTGCACTAACATAAATATATACATAACTAACAAAAAAACAAGTGGAAAAGCAATTACTATTTACTAAATAATATTAAAATACTAAGAAATATATTGAAAGACTCAAACATCAGGATGTTTCTTATACTTCAGCAGGTAAATATGAAAGTCGAAAATTTGAACACATGAAAAGAAATGTTCTAAAAAGAGCAATAATTCAAGATTTGATTCCATTGCTATGATTCAATACACGTATGTATACATATATATATATATATATATATCATTACACATGTATGAATGAAATAGGGGTTATTTATAGATATATGTATGCATGTATCTGTACCAGTATGCTTCGATATATGAATTTATATGTAAACATTACCTTAGGATCTTTACACTGCTCAGCCGCTGTTTTATCTAATATAATTTTAATGCATTCTTGAAAATTAATGCACAGATGTCGCAATCCGTGTAAATTGAACGAATCTTCAATAAAACTGCGGTCAACCTCACAAAGCATGTCTATATGTGTATATACGTCTGTATGTATGCATGAAAAAAAATTCCATTAACTTTGCAGTGCATTTATGTTATATTGTATACATACATACATAAATTAAATAAATTTGACTAAAAATATACGAATCAGTTGAATGAATATGCATGTCAAACATAAAACTACATACTGAAATAATTTAGATATATACATATTGAATTTTTGTGCATACAGTTAAATAAATACAAGGTTATATAAAAAGTAAACATATAAAATGTAAATATATATATATATATATATATAATTCACTGTATCTATATGTAAGTAGAAAAATTTAAAACTACGTATAATAAAAATATGTGATGTAGATTTAAAAAATCATATTGAAATAATAAAGTGCCGAAATAAAACTATAGGACAAAAAATATTTAAACTGAATTTGGTACAATACAACTTCCCTCAAATATAAAAAATGCAAAATTTTAAACTGTCTAGCTTAAAATTGCTGTAAACGGGGAAACTTTGGTTAAAACGAATTCATTTAAAATTTTTCGCTCTAAACGAATAAACAAAAAAGTCGTATTGCGTTCGAGCTCAGCATCAGATTCTCGGATACAACGAATGATTTTGGTGGTCCTGATTACTTACGAGATATTGTGCAAATTATATATTTCCTTGAAATCAAAAATCAGATGAAAATGTCAGTCTATGAACACCTGAACATTATTTGATGACTGATGAAACGACTTCATTGATACCTCAAATATACTTGTTTCGCTTCTATGGCTCTCTCTATCCTAGTAGATTGAAAATTTCCAGAACAATTGCTGCTTTCCACATAACAAATTTCAGTAATTATTCATTTTATGCAGACAACTTTGATGCTTGTAGTGTATTATTATGCAAAGCTATTAACACTAAAAAAATATCAAAGGCAAAAAACTTACGAACCTAATTTTCTTTTAATATGATAGAACGACTGACTCGATTAATGCGTTTTTAACTTTAGAATTAATATTTATCTTGGTGTTGAAAGGCGCATTAAAATTTCTATCGAAATTGCACAATTTTCATTGTGATGAAGCTAATCCCTAATTTAATTACCAACTAAGTTCGTAAGCGAGTAGACTTTGTCATTTAAAACGCTAGAATTTTTTCACGCAATTGAATGTGTTCCACCTTAATATTACGCGCAATGTACAAGGTATGATTCTCCTCTACAATAAAAAAAACACCTCCGTTCGCAAGTTTTAATATTTGTTACTGTATGCTTTCAAACTTAGCGCTTTCATATTTTACGATGCATTTAAGCGCTGAGCTAAAGCTACCAATGTCAACTGAGAGATATAACATTCGTTCGTCCTTCGTAATTCTATTGGTGCATCCAGAAATTGAAGGTTCTATAAGTTTGGGCCTTTAAATTGAACGTTTCAGTTGGATATACTTCATAGATCAAGTCAGGTCAATATAAGTGAATTAAGATTATTTCAAATTTATTCGGATTACACCGAAATTAGTTTAATTTAAACTGCAAAGTTAGAAACCAGGTTCAACATTGAAGATTTGGATTTACCGTTTTATCAGAAAGTTTATATTTCAATCAAACAGATTTAAAATATAGATGCATTTCACTGCAGATCCCCAAACTGGATGAGACTAAAAAATCTTTCATTAATTTTTTAGCCTTGTGTCAGAGTATAGCAACTTGATGCCACTCTGGTGATCTGTATTGATAGCAGGCTATGAAACAGCCAACAATAAACTTTACCAGAGGAAAAGAATACATCTAGCAGTATAAAAGCTCCTTTGAAAACAAAATCCATCCTGGAAGAACCTTTTTTTACAGAAAAGGAATACAAAATTCTACAGGTATGAGCTAACATCGGTATCCCAAATTTTCCACAGAAACAAATAGAGAGGTTTTCATTAGTTTTAAAATTATCAGAACCCCTTCTCCAATTGTATAAACTAGAATACAATGTGATACTACATTAGTAAGAAGTACAGAACAAGGCAGAAGGTGCTTATATATATATATTGATCTCAAGAATGCAAGAACTTTCAAGGCTTGACCTGCATGATTGGAAGTGAAACTTTCAGTCATTTACAGCACAGCAAGAGTGATTACACTTGAGTTATTTAACTATGTAACTTAAATACTAAGTTAGGTACAAGTTAGTTATTCTAGTCAAATGTTAAGAACTAATTTGTTTACAACAATTAGTTCTTAAGGGAATTACTCTTTTAAGAGTTATTTCATTTTAGCTGCATCATTTTGTGACTCTCCAGATGGACTGGTGTCAAGACTTTGTTTGTTGTGTTGCTGAGTGTGTTTCCTATTTACTCTCAGCAACGCAAATCATGATTGTATAGTATTACCATGCTAGTATAGTCTTTGTGTTCTTCTTGTCTGGTACATTCATAACATCAAATACATATGATACTAGTCTTTGTCATATGCAACAATCCTAACCAAAAGAGGATAAAATTTAGTTTTCATTCTAATATATCCTGTTTTGTTCAGATCCAATATTCAGCATGTCTTATGTAAAAAATATGCTTATTATGTCTTTATATACTGTTAGTTTTGGTGCATTACTTATTGATTTATAAGTGTTATTCAAGTTGTTACTAATAAGAAAGCAACACATGTAGCTGTAACTGAATCAATCACAGGCACATGTGAAATAAGTCATTATGTGCTATGACTCACATGACTTGTGCAAAGAAATGCAGGACAGGTTTGTATTCTACAACACCATCAGACAAACCAAAATAATAACAATAGACCACAATTACAAATATCCTTATTTGTTCCATAATGAAGCAAATTTTTAACCTTGTGTTATAGTTTCATTATTGTGTTGCATGTACACAACCAGAGCAAGATAATACCAGAAATACAAAATCAACACACACAAACAAAATTGTATTGACTTACAACTCTGTTGCCAAGAAAAAATCTTGCCAACACATAAAAATAATTGCTTTTCTCTATCAGTCAAATTATGGCAAAGATATTAAATAACATTGCAAATGACTTAATTTGCAACACATTTGCTAGTTTCAAATTTACAAAACTTGCTAGTATTTGCATTAAATAATCATATTATAGTATTTGTTACAAAATCAATTCTTTGAGCTACCAGAACTGTTAAAAGATTTGAAATTGTTATTACAAAGTAGGCAAAAATATTTTCATTGGCAACTTATTTGTTCTAGAAAAGCTAGTGCCCATCAAGTAAACTATGTCTTCTAATGCTGGTAAAGATTTCTATTAGTTACTACTCCAATTCTCATTCCAAATGTCATCTGTGACCCATTCCTGCAATCTGTACCTGTCTACATTTTTTTCCTATACAACTCAAACTCTAACTTACAGTTCTATGGTTCCAATTCAACTGTTCATCTCCGCAATTCTTCTAGTCCATACAAAAATTCAAAAATGTTATATAACTGCATTTTTGTAATTGCATATTCCTAACTCTGTTCAAATGGTTTCCACTTCACTTTTCTACTTTTCCCTGCAGAAATGTGCTTCCATAAGCAGCATGCTCCCATAACTTGTGATGAGTAGCATCCTTACTCAATAATATGTTCTTGTTTTTCCTTTTTTCTTTCTTCTTGCATCACCTTGCACTGTAATCCCAATTATAGTGCACTGTATATTATAATTCTTTCTTTCCCCATTTTCTTATCAATACTTGCTTTCTCATCAACAAAAAGTACATTTGATAGTAAAGTATTTCAAAACCAAACAGCAAAAAAAATATTTTTTATGAACTTGAGCATTTCTGATGAATTCGTGTTTGGACATGAGTAATTTTTATCCTACCTTTGTTAAGACAGCTCTTAATACAGTATAAATAAGAGTGCTTGATAACCAACACAGGTATATATATATATATATATATATATTTACATGCATTGCTGCTATATTAGAGCTATAAAACATGTAAAATGGTGAAATGCAAAACATGGTATTGAAATACTATATACATGTTCATTTGCCATTTTTAGCCTTTCAGCATCATTTCAGTTCCAAGTAAAAACAATTGTCTACTAAAATATTCAGCATAATGTTACATACTTTATGTTGAAATGTTACATTACACTAACACAAAAAAGTCACAACAAATATATAAGTTGAATGTCAGTGGTGCTCTTCACTAAAAGTTACTTTTTAACAAAAATTTGAGTTCCAAGGATGTTCCCAATAAAGAACAACACTTTCTATAACAAATATTTATTGCTGGATTATTCACATCAAAAGAATCATTGCATAAACTCCTTCAAAAATGCTAGAGGCTATGAGTGCTTCAATGATAAGAGAATGAGATAGTAGACTGTGAAAGATTATGTAGAGTTAAATCACTGTCATGTAATCTGTTATCCACTGGAACTGCTACCACAACTAGTAATGTAGACAACTTGCACAGTAAGGAGATTAATGAAAACAATCAGGACTTCTATGCTTTTGGCTAAGATCTGCCACTGTCACTAAACTGTATCATTAAATTTGACTAGAAAAGTTCATTTTAAAAGTAAGTAATACTAATAAAAAGCATGTCTTTGTACTTTATTGTTAGGACTACAACTATGCCTTAAATCCGTGTTCCAGAATATCCTATACTTTATGTTCTGTTTCATATACTTTGATGACTTCACAAAAGCAGCCAATGTGATATTGTTTTATTCTTATTTTGATGATCCTTCACAGATTAGCCAATGGGAAATTGTTCTTGACAGCTCTTCACAAATCAGCAAATGGGAATGAGGCCAGTCATTAAGTTCAAGCTAGTCATCAGTTATTCTATTGTATTTCATCTTCATGTTTTCTAGTCATTAGTGGAAACACATTCACATACACACACATATCTCTTAACTGAGATACATATAGGTCAATACACTTGCATTCCATTATTTCTCTTGTTCTCTCTCTTGCTGTTATCCATCTTCCCCGTTCTGTTCTTGTTTTTTCAATGCTTTTCCTTTTTTTTGCAAGTCTTGACATTCTTATAGTTAATATATGGTTTAACCTCAATTTGCTAGATACTAAGTCTCATTCAAACAAGTTCATATTGATAGTTATATGAGTTTGATACTATTTATCTAAGCTCTCCGAGCATATGGATGAGAAATTTATACAAAGCTTTTTAAAATTTTAAATTAATTTATTGCTACACTTTTGTTTTGAAAACTTATCCCAATACTAAGATCAATGGTAAACAAGCAAGCTAAAAAAATTCATGATATCTGTGCAGGCATTTAAAATTATTGTACACATATTTTTAACATTTTTAAAGGCATCAAATAGATTGATGATGGCAAAAGCTGATTTCTAGTGTTTTTACAGCATGTTCGTCATGACAGCACAGCAGGATCATAACCTTGTGATTTTTTAGTTAACCAGGTAGGATTCATCAAAATTACAGAAAATTTTTTTGAATTACAAGTACAAGCAGAATAATATCTAGGAGAAGAGTTTTATAAAATTGTACAAAAAGAATGTGAAGATCCCCATCTCTGCATTTTTAAGTTGACATCTTCAAAGCTTTAATAAAAAAACAGAATGTTTGATAGCAAATACAGATTTAAAATACAATAATAATCATTAAGGCCAGTTTTTGCACTGACGGCAAGTGTATGAAAATTTTTCCTCAGCAAAATATATGCACTTCCAGATTAGTATGACAAAAATATAGAAATATAAAAGATAGCATATAACACTCATATTAGGTCAAAATTTAAATCTAGTATCTAACTTACATAATTGAAAGTGACAATTTTTATTTTTCTTTATTACAAAGTGTGGCTTACCATATCATAAAATGTTACTGTCAAATTACTATTGGCCAATTATAGTCAATGTATAGCAAATTTAAATATTTGTGCCATCCAAACTAATAACAGCATATACACTACCTAACCAATAAGAACTGCATGCAGCAATTACAACATGAGCATACATTAAGGGTAATAAAAAAATTATGTAATTTACTGTTAGGAATTAACTTGTTAACGGTTAAATTCATGTTATAGCTGTAGAATCCTGTTTTATGGCAAGTCATTATTCTGCATATTGGAATTCTAAGTTTATGGCAAGCCATTGCTGGACTTTGGTCAGGCTGTTTAGGATTTGTGTGTTGCTGTGAAGTACATTCACTTCCAGCAACACAATTTATGTTTGTGTAAATATACTTTTTGCCCCAGTTTTGAGTCTTATTTAAAGCGCATTTGTAATATTTACCAGTTCATAATCAAATACTTTGGCCCTTGAAAAATTTTCCATTTTAAAGCCAAGCAAAGATCAAAGTTCATCTTAAACTTCAAAAATCTTGACCACTGTAATTGCATAGACTTGAAGCAAAGTACTGTCATAACCAAAATGTGCATATGATGCAGAAATAATTGTCAAATGTTCAAACCAAACTTTGTACAGCAAAGTAAAAGAATATGTGCACTGGTGAAAGCAACATTGTATCTCTAACCTTTCAAAAAAGTGGAAATAAAGTAAGCCCTTACACTGGCTACTTTTTAAATAATAAACATTGCAAAAAAATGTACCTATACACAAGCAATAGTTTGCAATAATTGTAAATTAAGACATTGCAAATATCCAAACAACCAACAAAACAAGTCATGATTACCAGAAACTATACGTAAAAGTACAGGCAAATAAACTTGAACAAGTGCTAGATTAAATTAATGTAACTTAAATTCACTTCACATAAAAACGATGTATTCTTTTTATTAGTAAAATTTCTACATTTTTACAAATATTACATGAAACTCAAGAATTTTTTACTCCTGCAAAATAAAATTTAGAAGTCTTTTTTACCAAAATATCTGTTACAATTGCTGCATCATGTAACATCTAAAAATTGATTATATTTGGTTATTTGTAAATAATTGTTTATAATCAGTGATATTTTATGTTATTGTAAATCAGATGATTGGATGTCTAATTCTAATCATATAAGTTAGGTTTGTGAGCTTTGTGTCCAAGCTAGTAATATATTCTTTTATGTAAACCTTTCAACTTATGCCATGATAGTAATTAATATAACTGTCAGATGTAAATTGTATTGGTAAATCTATTGTGTAACTCAACAATTCCATAGACTATAGATGTTGCTAAATCTTTAACATGTAGCACAAATCTTGCACAGGTCCAAAAATTAAAATAGAGAAGATTGCTGATATCACTCTCAAAACTATGTACACTGCAAATACCCAAAATATTCAAATTGTAATCGAGCTGCTATAAAGCCAAAAATGTGGTTGATTAGTGTTAAGAAGCACAAATCATTTCTTAAAATTCATATATTTTTAACTCTTTTACAATTTGAAAGTACACACTAATAAAATTTTATCAATTTCAAAAATTGCTATCTACAAAAATGTTGATCTTTATCATCTTACATAAAGAAGATTACGCTATATATCTCAAGTATTGTACAACAACAAAAAGTATTATGGCAACCAGGGACAATTCTTATTTAAATTTGCCAGAAACAATACAAAAAAAAATAAAAAGTCCAAACCAATAATAAAAGAATGGATATTCTATTTAACAAAACTTCAATGAAAAAATTTATGTGCTGTAAACATTTTGTACTGTAGAGCAACTCTATTTCAATCATACTGTCCAGACAATCTGCTCAATACAAAATCCATACTACATACTACTATGCAATATGAACTCCAGTTTGCGTTCTTCTGCAGTTTGCTATTCTCAATGAGAACAAAAATATTCATTTAGCCTAGTGCACTGAACCAGGGACAGCTCAGTATCATTAAGAGATATTTCAGTTGATATACCTTGACGTGTCATTGATGTTTGCTACGAGAGTTTTTATTTTTGCTGTCATCTCAATTTCAATATGGTCTAGTGCCGCTAAAGAGAAGTTTACAGGAAAAAAGTCAGGAAAAGAAAGAGCTAGAAGGCTTACTTACGGTCACCATCATCATCATCATCACGGTACTGGCTAGAGCGGAGATAGGTGCATATTTCAAGTAGCGCGCTTGTAGTAACAACTTTATTTGCTGCGCAGGTCACGGCAGCTCCGGCTCCAGCAGCGGAGGGAGCAGCAGTCACGGTTCGTCTTACGGCAGCTCCAGCTCCGGCAGCGGAGGAAGCAGTAGTTTTGGTAGGTTTGAAAGTACGTACGGTTAAGGCAGCACTTTAGATAAATTGCCTGCTCTGATGCTCATCATGGTACTGTCAGGGTTGAAAGCACTGTTGAATTTTATATCATAGGAGGCATGTACGGAGGCTATCCTTTTGGCGGGCACGGCGGGTACGGATACCATTGAGTTAAAAGCAGCGCCGGAAAACTACATCATGCGTACTTTACAGATATTTGATCTCATGACCCGAAGCCAATAATAAAAGACAAATGCTATTTTATTTGCCTTTCGGTGTTTATGTTCTTTCCCCAGTTCCGAGTAATGCTCTTGAATGTAGTACCTGGTAAAATTTAAATTCAAAACTTTACTTTAAACTTGAGGTTACCTCCAAAATGATGGAAAAGAGCTTTGAAAACTTAGCTGCAGTTGACACAAAACGTTAAAAAGTGCATGAGCTGAGGAAAAATTTAAATCAGAGGTTTCAGAGCCCTTCAAAGTAACTTCAATTTTCTCAATAGCTCTCCAAAGTTGCAAATCAAAAGTAGAAAGTACTCCAATTTGCATTAATTTACTGCAATTGCAACATTGATATCTATGCTGCACTTCCTATGATGAATCTGTTACCCAATTCCATCGGTTAATAAGTTCATCAAAGGGCTACATTGGCTTTTCACAATGTTATCTAGTGGAAAACATTTTCTCCAGTGAGTATTTGCACTGAATAACTATTATTTTTCACTTCTGTTTCAATCTCATGTATTATCAAGAACCGTACAAGCAAATTGAAGAACGTTTGCTCTGTACCGCACCAGAGAAGGTGAAGTGATTCTGTATTTTACTTTTAGTGATACACATACTATATGATATTTTAGTAACCATAGAAATTTTTCATAGAACAATAATATTCTAGAACAAATAAAATTTAAAAAGAATTTTTTCATTTTCTGTGATTTTTTCTTTTCTGGATTTTTGATTTTTTTCCCTTGAAATTCTTATGCGTTGAAGCAATATCTTTCACCTTATTCTTCGCATACTGAACTACACTTCTATCCGATAATAATTCATGCAATATACTAGATTTTCTCTGTTTTTTAGTGAGACGTGCACTGAAATATTCAGATGGTCCTTCGATTACAGTTCCCAGCTGAGCCAGCCCAGGACCACGAGTTCCAATCTATAAAAAAATATAATTTGCATGCATCTTTATGTGTATATTTCTGCATGTATACATGAATATTTATTTATGTATCTATGTATGTAAGCATAAATATATGTATACAGCTAAATCGATGTATACACGTACGTTCATCTATATGCATTTAGATGTCGGAATCTATGAAGTCATATATATATACTTCAGCTGTTGATATATGTATGTAATACTGATTTTGACTATCTGATTAAACAACATTGAATGCTAAGCAGCCTTAACCAAACCATATCCATGAAATATGATTTTAAGATATTGCTCTGGAGCAATCTTAAGTTAAAATGGAATAATATATTTCTTCAATTAATATTTTATCAATCTCTTCTCCATGTGCTTCTCTAACTTTGAGATTTGTTAAATAAGAATCTTCAAGACGATGTACGTGCATATATATATATATATATATATATATGTATATACATATTTGTATTGTATACCTCCGGTGCTTTATAAAATCGTTTTGGGTCTAAATATCCTCTCATTTTGATGAGTTGTATGTCTGTTTGTAGCTCAGCTGTAGGTTCGAATCCTTGCATATTAAACCAGCCATTACCTGCGCTCTTACTTCCTCCGCTTATAACACGTGCTTTCTATAAGAATATAATTATATACAGTATACATTTGTATACAAAAAATGTACATATTTTTATATATGCATTTATGGATGGATACATTTATGCATATACATGTATGAATATAGTTATAGATGTACTTAAAATTTTATGTGTATACACATATATACGTATGTATTTGTGAATGTACACATGTATGAAAAAATATACATGTATATATTCGCAGCTATAAGTACATTTATGTAATACATACGTATGTATGTAAATGTATGTTTGTATATATAAGTTTGTATACATACGTATACAAATGTGCATACATATTTGAATATATGTTAAAAAATCTGAACTTGAATAAGTAAATATACATGAATGTATATACACTAATCTTTATACATATATACGTGTACCACCAGTATATATAAATGACCATGTATACTGTATACATATGATTGTATGTATTATTTTGAATATATTTATTTGATATATCCATGTATGTATCTAAAAAATGTATAACCTTGTATATTGCGTAACAAAATAAAAATTACGGGTTCAAAAAGTGACTTTCCTGTTCTTCGTTGTTCTCATAAAAAGCTCAGAAATGAAAGGCTAATTATAGAAAAAGACGCGAAATATAATTATTCTTACATATACATACGTACACACACTCTTGTATGACCATAAATTTGGGATATATATTTGAAACAAGTTAGGTAGAAAAATAGATGTAAATCCGTATGCATCATTGGTACAAACATATATAATTGGTAAAGTATCCAAAATATATATGTATATATATGATCATCTTTAATTTATGACATCTATATTAACTATTCTTAAAAATTGTCTTTTTTATTGGCTTACTGATGGCATGTGAATTGTTCAAAATAATTCTTCTCATTAGTCTACTAGTGATGCATATATTAATTGCTGCTAAAATCCTTCTTTTTATTGGCCAACTACTGAGGCATTAATTGTTCTTTTTATTGGCCTAGTTATGACACATTAACTGTTGAAAAATCCTTCTTTCTACATGTATTAATTCTAAAAATAGCTCTTTTTCCTTGAGCTATTCTATAAATTTACCAATTTTTGAGTTTTTTATACCTTTCGAAAAGACAGTGCAGTTTTATCATTCGAATACAACAAAGTACTTGGTTTTGCTATCATTTCATTATTGGTCCTTATAAATTCCTTTGTGAGCTTTGCTCCTTTGTCATTTCCTTTGTCCTTATAAAGGATATACTTTGGCTTGTCATTGAAACCATCGTCCAAACGATTCACTTCGAATTTTTTAATTGAATCCTTTGACTGAGCATTTGCCCTAGACAATAATAAAATAAATCGCATACAGATACATGACTTTCAGTAGTATCCTTTAACTAAGCATTTGCTCTAAATTCTATATCTGAGAATTATTTCAAAATCATACATATATAAATACAGAGCATGCTTGAACACCTTTCAACCAAATATAAGATCTATAAGAGAATTATATGTAATTTTAGAATATGCATACATACATGCATGCATGTTAATTAAAAGTATATTAGCTTTATCCGAAGTTTAAAAGTATTTATATATATTTACAGATATATAATTTTTTAGATAAATTTGGTTAGGTATGATTATTTCAAAACAATGCTGACAAAGAATCCCTAAAAAATATTTGCAGACTTCCCCTAAAAAACAGATTCCCTCTCTAAAAAATAGAAAGAGTTCCCCCGAAAAATAAGATTCCACCCATGAAAAACTGAGGATTCCGCCAGAAAATAATGATTCCCCCCCAAAAAAATAGTCCGCAGTGATATTTTGGCTATGAGCTTCCTGAGACTTTTTTCTTAATTTTAGCTCTTGGATGTAATAAACTAAATTTAAAATATATTTTTAGTCTAGAATAAGATAATAGCAAAGTATTTTCACCTTTCAAAAATTCTTCTAAAACATGATTTCTGAGCAAATTGAACTTGTTATGAGATGAAAAATCACACGAGCATGTTTTTGCCCTTTCAATCCTCTTTCATTTATGGTGAGAATTTTTAATATTCTTTACATTCTTTTTTTTTGTAACAAATTTGAAACCAAAACCAAATTATCTACGCATATTATCGCAAATATAAAGTTGTTAAAATTATTCTTTTCTATATCAGCTCTTTCGACACTTGAACTCTGAAAGGTTATAGTAAATTATTCTTTTTATGTTTCTTTCTACACTTGAACTTTGAAAGGATATACCATTGAAAAACATATGTATAGAAGACTAAAGTCGATGGATTGTATTCCTTTAAATGAATCTTTTGAAAATAACAAAGGATATATTATGCTAAAAAACACATACAAATGAAGACTAAAGTCAGTCAAATGAGCACAAATCATCGTGTCATAACATTAATACTGACATTTTTTTATGAAAGAGTAGGCTAGACCTCCAAATTATTTAAAAAGTTCTTAGCCTTTCAGAAATTATTCAAAAAATATCAAGTTCATAACTAGTGACATAAAAAACAACTATTAAATACTCTGAGACGAATCTTTGAATGTGCACATGTGCAGGAATTATAAAATAATCCAATTTAAGTTGGAAACGACAATAGCACCAAATCACCACTGATACAAAAAAACACTAAAATCTGAATTTAGTGAATTTTTAGTGCTACATTGCAAGGAACCTTCCAAAAAGAAGTATTTTTTGTGAGTTCTGATATTATTCTAAATAGTTAATATCATATGTAAAAATGAATGGTCTAATGTAATTTATGAATTCAAACCTTTCATGTATTATTCTTTTGTATGGCATTTTATCATAAATGAACTTATTGTGAACTGAAAAGACATAAAAGCGTTTATCTTCAATGACATATTTACTTTTGAAAAATTCTTCTATAATTTATAGTCATAAATTTTTTCGCTACTAAAAAAGAATGGAGTTCCCATGACTTTTCATGTGAATTAAGTGTCTTTTCATGTGAACTTTAAATGGGTACATCTATAATATTAATAATATAAAAAAATCATCATTGAATGCAGTGATGGAGTCGATAGAACTATTCTTCGAACAATATATTCTCAAATGTGTATTTTGAATGGTTAAATTTAGTAAATATTTCATGGAATTTTAGGTTTTTAAAGATCCAAAATTTTATGGTAATAAGCACTGATTTGGTCCGCTTCCAATTATGTGGTGATTTTGTACTCGTGGTGTTTTCCGTCTGAATTGACGCGTTGGATGACAATGAAAATAGTTTGCAACCAAGCATTGACATCAAGGCAACCTTAGAAATTGGTTTTCTAGTTCGATTTTATTATAGGTAAATCTTAAGTTTAAATTTAGTACCAAATGATATTGACATGACAAACCTCGGCAGTGATTGATTCACTGGCTCAATTGCCTGCTTATTCGCTTCTGTTATGCATCCTCTCAGTGCAATGTCCACTAAAGCATCAATATCTTGGTCTATCTCTGATTCATCGCTGAAATTGATCTCTTCTGCTGCACTCATGAAGCTGCTTCGTAGTCCTTTCGAAAGTTTTTTAAGATTATACAAATTTTTATTTGAGTAATTTTAGGAATGAGAAGTATTTTAAGAATATTTTTTTGCAAATATATTTTTCGTAAAACTAGACTTGTCAGTACAAGCTATACAATAAAAGAGTAAACTTTTTTCGGTGCACTCGCTACTGTATGATGCAAATACACATAAGCGCGGAGCAATGATACAGAATGGAAAATCCGATGAGAAAATGACAGTACGCGGGCGACGACAGGCGAAAATCGCTGCTTTAACAGATGAATTAATTATCACGACATCGTCTACATTTAATAAATGAAAATGTTAACAACGACGTTGAACCTGACGAAAGTAAAGATGAAATATCCCTGTAAGAACCATCTAGAAGTACTGCGTTTTATACAGAGCTACATATAAACCACAGAGCTGGACATCGTAAGGCTGTCGCTGAACTTTCAATGGATCCTGGATATGGGCATGTTACCAGTGGCGGAAAGGTTTATAAAAGTTAGCATCATGATTTTGAAGGCATGGATAGGTATTATAGTAATTTTGGAAAAACGAACTGGAAGGTGGATATCTAGCATGCATGGGGTTTTCGCAATTCAAGGTCAACGATCACAATGGCATTGAGCTGACGCAGTTTGTGAAAGGAAATCCATTTGTAAGAGATATGCGTCAAACGAAGGATTCCATAACAGTAACAACATGTGGCTAATATCATCGCACAGAGAAAAGTACTAGTGAGTTTTTTCCATCAATTGTAAAATTTTGATAAAAAAATTTATGTAAAAATGCCATTTACTCTGTTTTCTTTGTGCAATCCCGAAAAATCTGAAATGCTTCTTTTGTTTCAGATATAAAAGTTTTAATAATTTTATATAATATATTAGTTGAAAATTTCAAAATTAATTGAAATCCCTTGTTTCCAACGTATTGTTTTTATTGCTCAATTTTAAAATGCCGAAATTAATCCTAAAAAGTGTTCATGTTCTTTTTCGCATACATTTGATGAATTTGGAGATTTGTAGTGGTGAGAAGAAAAGACAAGTTAATGAGTATACTTATCGAAGTCAGCAATAAACTGGTTAACCAACTTGATTAACAGAATAACCACCAAATTAACTGGCTAACTGCTTAGTAAACTGGTTAATGCATGGAATCCTTAACAACTCAATTAGTTAGGATAACGTTCACCTTGAGACACACACTTAACCATCATCAACACTACATTTACACTAGTAAAATTATTGTTGACAAAAATTTAAGTTTAATGCAGTTACAAGTAATCCGTAAGTACATTTGACTATAATTTTTTAGATATGAAAAATTATTAAACTTTTTAAGTGTAAAGTTCCAGAGTCATTAAATTTGAATACCGATTTGAAGTTGGAAAATAGAGAATAGCATGATACCTTTAATTTAAGCTGCCACTCAATAGTGTTTCAATAAATACTACCAGGACTTTTTGTCAAGACTAACTAATCGCGCTGAAGCGTAATCCAAAAGTCAGGGCAAAACAAGGAACATTAAAATATCTCGCGAATAACACAATTTTATTGATCTTGTTTCATGTACTGATGAGAGTGAATCTCGTCAGCACCTTACAACTTATACTATGCGCATACTAGACGAATTAGATCAAACTATAAATACAGCTCCCTGAAGAAATTGTACGCGAATAAATAATACAACATTCAAGTAAATCATGATTCTAAGATGAATCACACGGCGAAAACATATTAGATTCTGACACTTTTAAAATAAATTGCTGTGGCTTGCCTAAAAATTATTTCCTCATAATTTACTTGATATGCAAGCATAAAGAAACTCTTTATCATTCAAATCTCTAGAGAAAAAGAGGTATAGTTGTAAAACATGTGAATTATTTGAAGTGTTTAAATTATATTCTATTGGATCATGAAAAATAATATATTTCTATTACTCAATTGATAACTTCATAAATATTTGTAATCAAAGAGCTATCTCAAGCCTATAACTGCAAAATATATAAAAATATTTTTTGATTAAATTGCAACGTCAATACAATTAACAGGCAACCAAGTCAGTTCAAATTATTATTCTACTTGTTTCTTGAATGCTCATATGAAACGTCAAAAATAGGCAAGTTATTAAATGGAATTTAGGGGAATCGATATGAAAAATGAAAAACTGAAAAGTTTTGCCTAGTAATCAAAAAGTAAATTCATTTAATCTGAGTAAAATATACATCCCCTTTAAAAGATGGATTGGTTAACTGCAGATTTAGTTACCTTGTTAACTAACGTTAATCGTTACCCATTCAATTTAGCATGGGTACATGCCAAACTCTAGCAAGATATGCAAATAAACAAATTTTGTGTACTTGCTACTGGCATATGATCGATCTTACAAACTTAGCATCACAGCTTATGAGAACTTACAAAATTCCTTATGAAAGTAAATGAAAAATAGACAGCTTCAAATATGAGAATGAAAAAAGGAAAAAATGAAGAAGTTATCGTTATTTTTGCATTTATGTTCATGTTGTACCTTTTGACTTGCATGGAATAGTAAATTTTCTATTCACGTGAAGCT
This sequence comes from Vaucheria bursata, assembly GCA_032358265.1. Classification (NCBI taxonomy): domain Eukaryota; class Xanthophyceae; order Vaucheriales; family Vaucheriaceae; genus Vaucheria; species Vaucheria bursata. Next base: position 42,775 of record JAULBW010066299.1, read on the forward strand.
AGCTTATGTATCATTCCTTCATAATGCTATACTCGTTGCTTTTGGAGTAAGTATATTCAAAGTCAGAGCCCCGAAGTATCCTTTGCTCTGTACTTGCTAGCCTTTCCCATGTAGATTTGCCATTTAAATTGTGGTTCACAAACTGAAACTCCACACAAGATAGATTTCCCGATAGATCATATGTAAGACGATATCCATGTAATCCTCCAAATGCACAAGGTCTATAAGGTAATCGATGTTCGGGACCTGTTCCTAACTTCCTTAAAACTTTAACTTGCTCTTCTAGTTCTGGAGAAGTGATGCTTTGCTTCAGAAAATCTCTTTGAACCTTTCTTCTTGTGAATTTGCCAGGTTTTATCATCTTGATTATAATCCAACAGTGAATAAAAAACTGGCTGTTCAATAATAAACTACATAGTATAAGCTATTTAAAAAAAACATGTGATGTACTGTTCTTCAATTGAGAACAAGATTCTGAGATGAATTTCCACATGAAACATCTTTCCATGTTCTCTTGCATATTTAAAGCAAATACTGGAGTATGTTGACCTAAATCCTTTGCCATATTAAAATAAAAAGAGATAATAATTAAAGGCATGTCAAAAACTTGAATTTTTAAAATATATCAAAGTGTTGGAAACATTATTGCTCGCTCATAGGTAACATTTAAAATTGAACAAAGTAGGCTACTTTACAAAAATATACGAAAGCTTGGCATTTTCAAAAGTCCATATATCTCTAATGTGGTTCACTTGGCCAGAATAATTGGCTTGATTTGCTTCTTTGCCAAATGCTTGAACTTACAAAGGACCACCTAGAAACATAACCAATAACTGCAAAGAAATTTAATAAGCAGATAGAAATGCTGTGTCAGGAACGTGTTGTCGAACGGACAACTAAGAAAAGGGGTTAAACGAACAAGACGAGATTATTGCCCAAACAAGGACAAAATTCTGAGTTACCAGGATAAAC
>JAULBW010066310.1:0-43700 GCA_032358265.1 Vaucheria bursata
CACAAATTATGATTGTATAATGTTACCATGCTTGTATAGCCTTTGTGTTCTTCTTGTCTGGTACATTCATAACATCTTTGCTTTTTTCTTTATTAGTTGGTTTCTTACATTACTTGTGCAAAAAAAGTGTAAAGATAAATTACAGTTGTAGAGACAACTTTGGAAGTTTAGAGAAAAGCTGTTACTCTAAATACAGTGAATAATTTTGTAGTGTAACAAGTTGCACATGATTAAAAAAACAGGACTGTAAATGAGGTATCACAATTAGCTAACTAGACTATTGTTATTTTGAAAGCTTGTCAGTTTTTGCGATGTACAAATACTCATTTAACATTTATCTTGAAAGTGATTAGGCAAACTTATATGATTCACAACTTTTGAAAGCCAGTGGCATTTATGGCTCGTGCAATACTGTGAAATTATTATAGAAATCAACTACTTTCACAAAAGTAGTATTTGAACTTTGATCCTTGTCACTTCTGACACACTTACTGGAGTTTTAACAAGTACTGTTGATCTGGAGTCTTGAATGTTTGATTGCCAGAGATTTTGATATCGGCTAAATTTTCAACAGCTTTCCACTGCATATGTAAGATATCTGTTGCCTCTGACAGTACTTGTCTTATTGTCAAGAAGACAACCCAATTTTTATAAATATGTGCCAGCCTGTATACTTTGCTGTTGGCATTTCATATTATCAAGCGACGATAGTTGTTTATCTTAAAATGAGAGGCTCATTGGCGCCTAATTTTTATATTCTCTTATTTCAGAAATTTTTCCCGTCTTGCACCCACTGGTTTGGAAATTAACAAACTATACTTCATTTGACACGGTGTCCATCATAAAAGTCATCTCTTCATTATATTATGCTATTCGTTCCCACGATGACAAGAACAACGCGATTTGTTACCCTAGCTCTAGTAGGAACATCGAAGACTGTTTTTTCTTTTGTTTCTCCCAGCCGCTCGCTTCCTGTAAGACATTGTAATGTTGGATATTTCTTACTATCTGCACTAAAAGGAGTTATGATGCTCTCCAGTTCCCATTTGACTTATGGTTCTGTGGTATTTTATTTTCAGCTAATTGGGCAAAAATTGAAAGTTTTTATTATTCTCGCAAATGTTTTACTGCTTAATATTCGCCGCCAGTAAATCTCGACTTTGTCATCAATTTAACGCTCATATGTACATATGCTCATAGGGGGGGCTCACGCCTGTTAATCGTACATCATCAGCGCGAACATTTGCGGCACTTCCTAATGATGAAGATATTTTTTATGCTCTTGGAGCTGCGCTTGCCCAACAAACTTCAAAATTTAAGGTTTTGCTCTCTCCAGAGGAACGAGAGGTCAGATTTTTATTTATAAAAGAGGACTGTTGCAATGCGTTTAATTTGAATATGGTCAGATTAGTTATTATTGTACAAGTAATACATGGGCTGAATTTACCTTTAAAAAACTGATTTTGATTATCAGAAATTAGTGCAATATCTTAACTGAAGCTAGCCTATTTCGCTTTATTCTCTTAAGTTTTTAGATCCCTATGTAAATAATTTGTACTGTATCATCATTGTTGTCATTTGATTTCATAAGTACTCTTATAGTGGATTTTTTCTAAAAATTTAATTTACAAATTGATTCTTTAATAAGTATATGTGAATTTGTAGCACGTTGTTCAAGGAATCAGTGATGGATGGCTAGGAAAGCCTTTTAGATTTGATCCAGAATCTATGGCCGATGAGGTAATACTTTAATTTTGTACATATATGCATACATCTATTTATACTAAAAATAACTCAAACGAGGCCCGTATTCTTATATGTGCATTTGAAGCACTATTACTCGTTTTGAAAAAAATGCCAAGAATGCATATCGTTTATTCAATTTTGAACTCTCTGAATACATTGCTTTATGAACCTTCAAACATTTATCAATGTAAACTGACTACATTCAACTCTTTGTAGATAAAAGTGTATTTTATTGATATTTGGTTTATTAGGTGAATGGAATGCTAGAAGTTCGCATGGAAAAACAAGCAAAAGAGCTCGAGACTGCATCACAACAATTTCTGGCAGATGCTGCAAAAGAGGTTCATATATTTCTTTATGAATTTCTAAATTACGGTTAAAAATGGTTTTAAAAAGGGGAACTAAGTTACAAACAATTATTCTAAGAACAGTATTTTGCTCAGAATAAGTTTTAATTGACAAATTACTGTTGTCTTTACATATTTTCATGAAATCTTTACATGTAAAAGGGTTTTCTTCAAAGGAGCAGTATACTGTAGTTTTCAAAAGAAATATTTCGAAATGTCCTTATTTCAAAAATTCAGCTTGCTACCCTTTTCTTTGGGCACACTTTCTATCTTCCTAAAGCTATGCATTTATAAAATTGCAGAAAATTGAGTGATTTGAAGATGCGCCTATTTTAGGGTTAGTTCAGTGTTATAACTCAATATGAAGCTTATTTGTTCTGATTTAAAGGAGAAAGATTAGGTAATACTATAGAAATGTTTTCATATGTTGGTAAAGAAAAAATGTAAGAAACGATATTTTAAAACTATGATTCTATTGTGAGAATCAATTTCGATGGAAATGATTTTGATCTAGGGGATGAATATGTATACAAACTAACCTTGTTTTTAGTATTGCAAACCTCTCAGGACCTTCGAATTGATTCGATATACAAGAAATTTGACATATCCGAAAATATGAAGCTGCGCTTGGCGCAATACGGTTTTTTCGACTATTCCTTAAAAGCAAACTAGTTACCCCCTAAGTTTAGTGTACCTATGTTTTGCGTAATTTTATAGTCTGGTGCCACTCAAACTGCCTCTGGATTAGTAATCAAAACCCTTGTCGAAGGCAAAGGAGCAGTTCCAAAGGAATCTGATAAGGTCAATGTTCACTATCATGGCACACTACTTGATGGAACTGTATTTGATTCTAGCCGGGATAGAGGAACCCCCATCAGTTTTCCTTTAAATGGAGTAATCAAAGGTTGGACAGAAGGCTTGCAACTTATGAAGGTAAATGTTTGTCATTTCATTGTACACATTCAAATTTTAAATTTTTGTACATAATTTTAGGTTTTATTCATGCTTTTTTCATTTTTCCGGACTGAGATTTATAAGAAGTTAAATTACAAATTTTAGGTTAAGTGAATTGTCTATCAAAAATATGAGCAAAACTTCATTTTCATCCTACTGGAAATTTGTTGCATATTCTGTTTGGAGATTAATGCATAATTAATGCATACTTCAAACGTGTTTTCGACCGCTTAGCCCATAGGTGTTATATTTGAATTTCCTTAAATTTTACAGTTTTTAGCTATTGGCAATAAATATTGAAAAATAGCCATATTCCTACATAACTCCTATATGTTATAATTGGAATACAAATTCATAAATTTTAAGTGATTGCACATTTTCGACTAAATCTTCTCTGTTGTATCTCTCTTAAACTGGTATTATTCGAATACGACCCCATATGTCTTACATTCAGGGGAAGATAGTTACCTGGATCTCATAAACTTTAAATATAATTTCAGGTTGGTGGTACGTCTAAGCTGACAATACCCCCCCAATTAGCCTATGGATCACAGGGTACTGGACCAATCCCTCCCAACGCCACCCTAGTGTTTGAAGTAGAATTGCTCAACATTGAATGATCAATTCAATGCGCAAAACTTGTATGTATTTTGTTATTTTTGTCATTTATCATGCAATGGCTTGGCTAACTTTAAAGTAATACTATGTATTTATCTCAACTTTGATTACTTATGACATTGTGGTGCTGAGGATTTTTCTAACGTTTTATTGTAAATATCCTAGTTATAACCCTGCGTGTAGTACAGCAAGTTTTAAGAACCCAATTCCGTCATCAATAACATTTGAAAAAAGATTTATAATCAGTGATGATCATAAAAATTCATTTGGTATAGATTTTATATCGATTGAGTACAATAGACTCTTTCAGTCTTATCTCAATATGAACTTTTTTAAATCAAGTGTTCATGCATGAAGTTGATGGTTTCTTGAGTCTCATTATGAAGCGTGCACATGGAAAATTTGTTAAAACTACCATCGATAGCATTTTATAAGGCACCTAACAACATTCTAACCAATGTAACTTTTGTGTTTCTTGAAAACACAACAAATACTGCTCTGCAAATCAATTGTTTTTTATCATTAAAATGTGACAAAAATAAGAGTTTTGAGGCCACAGAAGTGACATATATTGATACATTGTTAGATTTAATGTGCTCTATATTCTCAAACCTTTGTATTTATTTGAATAATTTGACTTTATTAGACATTTTTAACCTTGTTTCCTTATATGTTCCTTATCCAGTAAAATTTTATAACTCGATAGTATGTTTTAGAGTACAGGTGTTATGAAAGTGTTTCCAAACAAGACTCAAAACTGGGGCAAAGAGTATATTTACACAAATATAAATCGTGTTGCTGGAAGTGAACATATTTCATAACACACAAATCCTAATCTTAGTCTGTCACCAAAGTCCAGCAATGACTTACCATAAAACTTAGAATTCCAATACGTAAAACAATAGCTCACCATAAAATAAAAACTTCACAGCTATAAAATAGAATTAACTCTTTAAGGAGTTAATTCCTAACAACAGGTAATTCAATTCTATGTTTGAATTTTACAATCTAACCTGTAATATTCAAACCATTTACATTTTTATATCTTTTTGGTACTTATTTCAAGTTTTGACTTACTATTATTACAGCTTGCAAAACAAATGAGCCATCAGCTGCTTGAATGGTCCAGCAAGACATCTGGACAGTCTATCAATACACTATGGAGATATGAAAGAAATGCTATTCTTTACGTGCTTCTCCTCTCTTTTCTAAGTATATGCAAGACTACTGATATGTTTGTGTAAATTGTGTAGGCTGCACACCATGCAAAACTTTGGGTGAAAGTAAAAGTGAATGTTCAGGGCAGCACTCATATTGCTGTTTTACAGAGTGCATATACATTTAGTGTCAAGTTACCATCATATTGCATGGATTGCTCTGCAGTTGTTCTCCCAGTACATTAGTTCCAGCTCCCATTGTACAGCACCAACACATCTAATATGCAACACAAGTGTGTGGTGTGCATCTGCATGACAACCAGAAACTTTTTGGTGATTGGCAATTCCAGCTTTGCCTACAACCCTGCAGACTTCAACCCAGACCATTGCTTTTAAATTGCCTTAGCACTGCCAGTTTTTTTGCAGTACTTTTCATTGCTGCAGTAAGAGAATAGCCTACCATCCTTGTCAAAGCTTGTGCATATTGCCAGATCCCTCCTACCTTGGCCTACTGCCACCATTCTCTTGTTGCACAGGCAGGACTCCTGAGCCATGGAAAAAAACTTCTTTACCAGTCACATTCAGCTTATGCCCATGCTCACTATGTATCTATCACTCAGCATCACGTAGTCAAAGTCAAGCTACTTGTTGCACCCCTCTATCTTTGTCAGCTGGAAGTGCTCCTTTCAATGAACATGTTTCTGCCCACAGAAAAAGTAAGGGAAGGCAGCTTCCCCTCTACACTTCATTTATACAGCACGTCCCAGCAGATTATGCAGGATACCAGTATCCACCTTCACAAACTTTGCACCAAAGCCATAGAAGGGGAAGATATTGATGGTATGTGCTTTGTTCACCTCCATAAACTGCTGCAGATTATGCAGCCAGACAAGGTATTTGTGTTAGGACCTAACTAATTATAGTTGCACAGACTTAATACTTGCTCTTTCATATTTACAATCCTTGAAAATTTGTATTGTAGATTCAAGTGCATATTTTATAATGCATTGCACGTTGTAGTTAGCTAATATCAAATGTACGTGTCAAGCATTAGTCATTTAGTTTATATTAAATTTTTTTGACAATGAGTGTTACAAGCATCTACTTAAATTATGCATTTCTTTGTCCAGCTCTTTTTTGTTTTTCTTTGGGACTAATCATATTTCCTTTCTTTACCATGTATTGCATATACTTTATCTTGTTGGTTGACTCTTAGTTCTAGTTTTGTTTTTCCATTGGCATGTGTTTTACAATATCAACCACCGCATCTTGACATACTTTACAAGCTGAAATTATTTAACATTCAATTGCAGGTAGGTATAGCATGCAAGGGCATGTGCAAATGTACCCGGACACAGCTTGATGTGTGGCATCAGTAGGCAGCATTTGGAGCAAAGCCTAGATTTGGGCCATTCTAGATGGGTTGCTCAAACATGATATGTACCATATAAAATATGTGCCCACCTTTACTGCAGTTTGGCATTCTGAGCTGCTTCTCCAGCCTCTTGAAGAAGATCTTGAACGCCTTTGCCACCCTGCTGTTGGTATTGAGGATCATGCTGTTACAACATGCAGTCATGTAGTTTTTGCCAGTATAGTCCAGGATCTGACTTATGAGCGCACAGTCAAACAGCTTCATGCCAGTGAGGCACAGCACTTTTTGCATCAGTAGTTTCTCCAAACTTTGCAACAGTCATGATACTCCTGGTGCCAATAATGGTGGTGGATGCATGATAGAGGAATGTCTGGTCAGTTTTTGGTACAACGTTGCCAGTGTGCAAGTCATACTGGACATGTAGGTTCAAGAAGCAGTTTGCCTTTACCAATGCTTGTAAGGTAATTGTAGTCTTAGCATTATATTTGATTCTACTGAAAAAGTATTTCTTAATTTTATTTCCATCAAAAAATCATCCTCTTAATTTTTTAAAATATATCTGTGTAAGAATCTTTCAATACACTAATACGTGTTCAAAATCAACAGGAAAATTTATCCAGAAAAATGTATCCAGAAAAATGTATCCAGAAAAATGTATAATTGACGAACTTAGTCATATCTTGCTGAGAGTGAATCTTGTCTACACTGATATATTAATGACTCAACTCGAATACAAATGAATATATCTAACTATAATTAGTATCTTCAAATAGAGAGCATGGGTGCTAATCAATTCCTAACAATCTGGTCCCGCTCCGTTTAACAACCTAACTTAATGCCTCCATGCTGTATCTACACGTCCTTCTATCACTTCCACAATAAAAAACAAATCATTTGCAACAATAAGTATTCCAGGATAAACTATTGCAATACTGTTATGTTACTTTTGATGCAGCGGAATATGCTTGTCTGGGCAAATCCAAGCCATATATAGCTTCAGCACTGATTATACTCTACATTTCATGCTGTGCTTTTTGTTCTTTTCCGTATAGTGCTTTCACATGAAAAGCTCAGCCTTGTACTTTCAGAAGGACAGTATTAAATTAGGAGTTACGAGCTACAACAATTCCAATTCAAAATCTTATATTTGGTACCAATGGAGTTTAATATTTAGCCAATTCATATCAACATTAAATGGCCAAGTGCTATATAATACCTAAAGATGTTGATGCACTTTTAGAAATGAAGCTTACATAATTTTCATTGCTATTGGCAGGGCAATGGAGGAAACTGCTTCAGAACTTTAATGTAGTTACATTAACATCTGACCTACTATATGCACTATTAAATAAATATGGCAATGAATCCCAGTGCAAAGAAATGAGCTGTTCTTTTTCTTTAAGAACGAAAAAAAATATGTTAGAAAGATGAGATAGGCGAAAAAAAATAATATTCAAAATTATAACAAACATTAAGATGCAATACAAATTGAAGTTTTGTCACTTGGAAATATCATATTGGTGACTCCATGTACAGATACGATCGAACATGATAATGATTCCATTTCAAACTTTTCTCTTTCATAATGACTTATTTGAAATCAAATGTTGATTTTTTTCAATTTAAATTTTGACAATATTTCTTTGACGACAAGATATTTTAGAAAAAATCAATTTTTCGATCGCTCAAAATCATAACCACCAAACATCATTATCATTCAGAGGAAATTTAACACCTCCAAATATCACTTCAGCTCTTTCAATAAACAATTCTGTGAGGTGCATACATATAACCCCTGCTTCCTCAATTTCACTCTAGAACAAACTAAAAAAATGCATGAAATTAAAGCAGCTTAAGATTCGTTAGCCAGCGCTGCTTCTCAAATACGATTAACCTATTACATACTGATTCTTGAGAGACTACATTTCAGGCTCTACGGTAAAAACTGCAGAAAAGAATGTTAGCTAAAAGTGAACAATTTTAATATACGTAATATATTTCTCATGCAGCATTCAACATTGGTATGACCCGTTGACAGTATCAGCATTTTTCATAATACAGTTATGTTTAGGCAATCGTACATCCTGGCCTTTGGGAAGTCTGAGAATTCGAACTAGGCATTTGCACTGCCTTTGACATCATTTCGGTTACCTTCGAATATGTGTTCAGAATTACGCTAGGGCATCTTGGATGCGATAAAAGACCTGCAAAGCAAAAAACTCTGTTACATCTAGGCACATGTATACATATTAATAGACATCAAATTTTTGAAATAGCAGGTTCGCTTTTAAAGAATTCGCTTACAGTAAAAAATTATAAATTGTGCTATATCCAAATTCAGCTTCAAATTTTTAAAATAATAAATTTCAAATATAACAAGTTAACCTGGTAGTACCAACAAATTTATTATTTCCAAAGGTTGCTACATGTAATAATAAACCAAACAGCAGTAAAATTCTTTATGTAACTATATTTGCGAATGATGACATATAAGAGATAGTTAGCTACAATACTAACGAGTAATAACTCGACTCTAATAAATATGGCTAGCTATCCCCAGAAGGCTACCGCGTATAATATTCAAGTTGAAGATTATTTAACATACAGATTCATTCAATTTCATAATTACAGGCAAATATAAAAATTCGGAGAAAATCAATTTGAATCGAGAATGAGCACAGTTCAGGATTTCGTGTTTATTAGCATTCAGTCTATTGTAGAAACAGTAGGCTTTTTCTTACTAGTGCTGCATAAGGAAATAGGGCATTCAAAATTGTTAGTTGTAACTAGTACGCCAGCTTCAGAATATCTGAAAAGTTGGAATTGTTCATTGGTAAAACGTTTTACTCATTTTGCCCTTTCAACATACATTTGTCTTTTTTTCTCAAACGATCGATTTAAAATACAACCTATACCAAAAATATACATTACTATTGAAAAATACATGGTTTAAATTGAAAATAACATTTACGGGTTAAGTAATAGCATGGTCAGTGGCATTATTAATGCCGCCCAGCAAAAGCAACCAATCGGAAGAGGCAAAATTGAATAAAAGAGCGCTTTCTTTAAGACGAGAACAATTTCAAAGTGACAAAAATGATATAAAATCAATAGACTCCTTAGAATGTCAATTCAGAATTTTTACAACAAATTTCTTCAACACTGAACATTTGCTTTCCATAAACATTAACTTTCCTATCAAATTTTTTGTGTTTCTTTATATTTAATAGAAAATTAGGCAAACGTTCATGTATTAAAAAATATAGTATGAATAAGCTTCAAAATTTGCTGCCAACGAATTTTCAGAATCATGAAAAAATAACGTCAATGTTAAGCTTCAGACTTTCGGATATAGCAAATTTATTCGACAAATTCATTATATCCGAAGTTTGCTGTACACAATATCATATTATTAATTACAAAGTTCAAGTTACCATATATCTTTTGGTGAGTATGCTTGAATTCTCTGGTTAAATCTCCATCTCTTCCAGTCTGTCCAGCACTAGCATACTCCATGGTCACGCCCATTCTGCGCAAAAAACACATTATCTAAGAAAGTAAAAATTGATGAATAAAAAGCATACTACTAAAAGTTTATAAAAAAATGCATGTACAAATATATTTGTACCCAAAAAAAGTATTAGCAAATAACTCACGTACGATAAATAATAACATACTACTTTTTAAAATTTCCATTCAAAAAACGAAAAATAGAAACATTTCTATCTTTTCAAGTATTAATCAATTCAATTTCCCACATAGTAATAAAATTCTCCCATTTTTGAACACATTTTATCGGTAGAATACTTTACAGTATGACATGCATACCTTAAAAGTTGCCAGTAAAGCACTAACATAATGAAATTTCTCCTTGGGAGAAGCAGCTCAAATATAAGTAGTAACCCAAAAGCAACCTGTAAAAACATACATACGTACGTAAAGAAATAATAAGCCACACATAACATCTTGGTCCCGAAAAATGGTCAAACTGAGAAATTTTTTATTTTACTATAAATTTGTGATCTAAAAGAAATGCCCAAACTGAATTTGAAAAATTCAAGTATTCGTAGATGAACAGAAGAGTAAATTCAAACTAAGCATGACTATTTATATAGATGATTTTGAAAAATAAGGTTACTAGACTATTTTAGAGACACATTCGATGTTTATTGGTCGATGATTTGTGATTTTACAAAAAAAATTCTGTAGCTTAGTTTTATCCTTAAAGACTGTCTGTGTGCACTTTGCGAGAGTATTCAATCAGTGGGTATGCATGTCCATACGTATCAGTACTTAGATGTAAGTAACAGTATGTCCGTATGTATCCATTCATATGTGTACACGGTCACTTACTTGAAATTGCGCAATTAACCCTGTTGCTTTTTGGTCGGCTTTAGCCCATTTAGTACTCATAGCCATATTTTTCCAATCGGCTATTCCTAGCGCTGGCGCTGATATCCGAGATATCATGTTATCCAGTACACTTAGAGGTCGAGTCATATTACAGTATTGAAACATAAAGCACAAGAAACATAGGACCTGCATGGAAAAATAAAATTCGTCGAATATGCAAAAAAATGGGTTCGAAAAAAACTTCGGATATAGCAAATTTACTTTGAACTAATTTTTGCTTATAGCGAATAAATAAAAATTCCTATTGTATCCAAGTTCAATGTAATATTTTTGGATAGAACGAATTCATTCGGATATACCGAATGAATTCGTTCTATCCGACCTTTACAGTATTTATATCTATACTTAAAAAATAATTAAAGATATTAAAAGAGAGATTGTGGATGCGCATGACACATATTCTGTATGAAAATTATACATGTAACTTTAGAAATAACAATAGTTCATGAACACTTACATAAATAAATACATTGCATATGATAAAAAAGCTTTTCTAAAAATTCACTAATCATTTAACTTTCTAAGATATGTTATTCGTAAAGATAGCATTTCAGATTTCACAGTTAATAAATGAAATACTATTGAAAAAATTGATATATACGTCTGAATAAATACCTGCACTAAAGCTGGAACGAGCACAATAAATAATGCCATTATGTATGGACGCTATAAAAAAGAACATACATGTGCGCGTATGTTAGTAACATGAAAATATACAGTTGATATTTTATAATCGATATTCTGCTAAATGCTATTTTCTATTTTTTAATAGCTTTGCAATCTACCAACCCCCCCCCCCCTATGCTGGCATATAATGGTATCTCTAGTTTGATAGCTTTCATTAACAGAGTGTTTTTTTTGTAACCGATGAAATCAGTTTATGGAATACTAACCGTGAAGATAAATATATATTAGAATAAATGAATAGCTAGCGACACTAATCATGCAACTGGGCAACCCCAATTTCTGCCATGCTCATTCGTTTCTAGTGACTCTAGCTCAAAATTTAAGATTTCAGAAGCATTTTTTGAAAAATATTATTCTTTTCATGCATCGATAGAATCATAATTATAAAGACTAATATACCATAGAACACTATATATTGCGTATCTGTATCTGCATGTTTACCTGTATGTAGAATATTATGCCAAAGCCAATCTGCAGTACTAAGGGATTTGCTATAATCTGAATAAAAAACCCAATTTAATTATCCATACATATACGATTGAAAAAACAAATAAAGGAAAAATTTGAAACGTAAATGTGCACACATTTCAAAATACGTACCTAAGCCCAGAAATAATTAAAAAATTGTAGCACTTTCATGATAAAAAATTTGAACAATAAGAATGATTATTTAAAACGCAAATACGCACATTGAAAATGTTCCCTTTTTATTGAAAGGTAAATTTCCTACTTGAAGAGTTTACAACTGCTATTTTATAAGAACGATAAAAAATATTCGGCCCTTTAAGCAGCTCAAATATGATTTCACGAAAAAATGAAATATTTACATGTAGGAACATTATAGTATACATTCATATGCTAACTCCCATCTTAGGATGCATCAATACAAAAAATGCTTTATATTTGGTAAAGCGGTAAGCATTTTTATACATACATGAAAGAAACGATAATTTGTCATGTATTACATCAAGCAAAAAGTAATATAGTAAGGACCTGTTTTGCAAGTGTCAAACTAGGCTTAGAGCCCTTGTACTTTTGTGCAATCATAATAAACGTAACTGCCAAATTTAACAGCATTACTCGTGCATACCCATTATATCCTACAAGTCAAGTAAGTACAAGTCACTTAGTCGAAACATGAGTCACTCGTATCAACATTGTATACTTTTAAATATTTACATTTATTTTCGCTCGGAAACCACAAAACTAAAAAACAATATATATAGTATTGAATATCATAAAGAAGTTCATACGAGTTGCAAAATCATTTAGCTTATAAATGAACTCCGTGAAGGACAGAATAGGACAAAACACATAATTGAAAACCATTACTACTTTTTTAGTGGAAAAATTTCTAAAATTTAAAACATCATTAGAACTGAGGGTGCATAAGTATATACTGCATGTAGAGAAGATGCTATTAATTTTAAGTGAAAAACTCAAAAATGCAATGAACACAAAGCCTTAGATGTATTTCCAATAAATAAATACCTCGTTGGATAGGCAGCATAAATAAAAAACCGTTGGCCAATAAAACGACACGGAGAAAAAAAAGAACCAATAGGCCTTTGTTCGTCTTTAGATACCTAGTTAAATTCGATGCAACTGATGTTGATTGGGGGACGCTTCTAGGACGAGACGTTTGCTTCTGCGCATCTGCTAAACCCTAAAACGGAAAAAAGTTATAAAACTACCCACAATATTGACCTATCAAATGCAAAAATTCAAAATAAAGTTCTAAATCCGACACTTATAGAACCTTTGAATGTGATTTTGAAAGACCTTGACCTTATTTCATCACAATTTTCTAGAACATACATTTCTTCTATTTTTAAATTGTCTGAAAAGCTACTTTGACATATATTTACTCGAAACACGGCGTAAAGCTCATTACCTTTCCCCGCACATAGCACCTAGGGATTCTATTCAAATAGCTTGAATTTCAAAATTTGAATAATTAACTGAAATACGACATCTGCAAATTATAATTGAACTGCCTCTGAATGCTAAATTTTATGCAAACTTTGGATATAACAAATATTCACTTACAATGAATAAGCGAAAATTTTATATTGCATCAAGTTTATTTTATTTAATTAATTGATGTCTACCAAAAAAGGGTAGATATAAAAAAAACTATAAATATCAGTTTCTTTTGTAATTGACTTCTAGAATTAATAGATGCAAACCATAAGACACCTTCAATAATACTTTAATCTCTTTCCTAAAATAAATAAGAGTTTTTCACCTACAATTTCCCAGCATATATGTTTTGAATTGGGGGATTTTTGCATGAAACGAATAATTTGATGGTCCAGACAGTTTTAGTACATCCGAAGTTTACTCTATATTCGAATACAGCTACTGCATATTTTTCCTTACATGAATATTCAAATACAAAGCATATAGTAACTATCACTTACAAAGAATCAAAGTATAATTGCGTCACTGCACTATCAAAAGTTACCTTTCGGTGTTCAGTATTATCCGGTTCTAACGTCATAGCTGTTCTGTAAGAATCTGCTGCATCAGTGTATCGTTGTAGAGCTAACATGGCAGCCCCTTTTCTACCCCATCCTGAAAGATAAAACAGTAAAAAAATATTCATGTAGTAAAACTTGCAGAGAAGTTTCAAAGGTTTGGACTTCAGGGTTCAATTATTTGTGGATTTGAAGAAAAATAAAGTTCGCCACTTGAATACTTTTATATTCAAAATATGATTGAAAAATTAAGAAAATTACATATTTTTGGTTTAATCAATTTTTAGAATTTAAAATAATCATATATTTATGCATTTTTTTAATTTACACATGAGCGAGTCGATTCAAACTTTCTACAAAATTTGATGCTCACAACCCGACCCAGAAATAATTATTTCTTACATGCAACAGATTTCACTGTACAGGAGAAAAACTTGATACATTTTAGATGTACCATTACTTCTGTGATGTAAGTCTAAAAAGGCGCCTAATTTTTAACAAGAATTTGTCTTAAATATATAAAATATTTTGCTTAGTACACTTTGATTGGAGACTCACAATTTAACCCAAAGGATTTTTAATCCATTAGATGAACTACAGTGAGACGGTAAATAATGAAATTGAGACACCTTCTGTAATTGAAAATCGTATAATAAAACAAATTCACATGCTACAATTCCAAAATCTAATTTCCCACCTTTTGCCCATGAACTGTCTAACGTCGTGCACTTTTCAGCATCAAGAAGAGCAGCCTTAGCATCCCCTTTCTTTAAATACGCTGCACTTCGATTACTGTAGTATATACACAGGTGATCATGTGATGGATTTGACTGAGCCAATTCAATAGCACGCGAGAAGCATTTTATGGCTTCTGGTAAGTCGCCTCGTTTCCAAGCATCATTTCCTGCAACCTTTGCTTCTTCCGCACCGTCCATGTATGTATCTACTTATGGGCGAGAAAAATCTGATGTCAATCTCTCAAATTAAAAACTATAGATTTAAAATGGTTGTTGAATTCCAAACAATAAAACACAAATTATCATATTAAAACCTAAAAACTAATTAAAACATACTAAAACCTACAAATTGAAATGCAGAAACTTGCAGGCTTTTAACCTTCGAAATAACATTAAGTATACGGCTTTACTCGTAGTTAAGCATTAAAAAAGGAAAAAATTTCTGAGTTAGACCCTTGCGGGTATGAAATGAGGACGCTGCTTTTTGCAATTCATCTCACCAATATACAGAATTTACGAATCTGAAACGTAAATTTTACTAAGAAATGTGCTGACGTTAAATCATCTATTGTAGCCTCCACTCGAATAAATAAGATGCTAAGTGCGTTACAACGGGTTAACTGTTCTTTTCTACCCCCAGATGCAACTTTTATGTATAAGTAAGTGCATATTCATATATAATAAATTTTTCGTAGCACTGATTGAGTCAGAAATTGATTCAAGATTACTTCATTGTACCATCTTATTCTAATAATGAAAACAATATTTTTTGCGCTTTTAATCACCATCGAGCCCTTGCGCGCTTTTACGGTTAAGTCGAATGTTCAGATGTCATCGAATCACATAACAAATAGAAAATATGTAATTGAAAAAGCACTGTTAGCTTCTTCCGCAATCGCTAGCTGTATTATTGCTCCAAGCTTCGCAGAAGTTGGCGCCTTCTATGAAAAGGTTGGCTTATTTGACTTATGACCTAATTTCTTTATCCTTCTAAACTGCATGTGCATTTTCTACATTGATTGACGTCATCCTATCAGTTCCTATGAACATTATAGTTATATCAAAAGCTGCCTTTTATAATACATTAAAATATTTATTTTTTAATAGAAAATTTTATAATATGTGATCGTACTTAAGTATACGTACGGTTTTGATAAATTGCTGTCTCATTGAATAGGGAGACGAATTAAAAGGGGCAATCTTTGCGACAGACAGGTAACTACATCTTCATTTTCTATTCCTATGCTATCGCATTATATAAAATCACTATGCGTGTATCTGATATAACATTACACGTTTAGTAACATATAGTAAATACGTTTAGATTCCAGTTCCATCCGCCTCTATCAACACGGTGTGATTCATGTTAAACAGTACTTCCATATTAGCTAAATACTTTTAACTCTACAGTGGTTACAACCCTAGTTCCAAATTTTATGTGAATCTCAAAAGCAATCAACTCCATCAGTAGCAACTTTTTTGAAAACTTGGTTGCATAAATCAAGAGATCTATCAATTGGTAACAAAACAATAAATTTCTTTCATTCTCATATTTAATTTTAGTGTAGAATCAGCTTGAAAAATATTAAATTTCATAAGAAAAATAATTTGACACTTTTATATAGAAAAGAAATATTTTTTGAATAATTTGGTACTGTTACTGTCTAAGTGTTGGAGCTTTAGTTTTAATTATATAACAGAGTAGCAGCTACAAGAGTGGTATTAACTTAATAGTCTTACTCTCTACTTCAACATAAATATTGTTCAATAATAATATAGAACATTCTGGAATGCACACTAGTACAATATCCGATATATAGAACAGTTGCTGATTTTTAAGCCTAGTCTACTACATGTAGTCAGCGTATTAATCAGTAGGTACCAGTTTGTAAATTTTCAGTTAATATTGCAGTCACCTTACATTAGACCTAAACTTCACTTATAAACTACTTTTTAAACCACATATATCTATATTCAACTGTTGTAAATTTGCAAGTACAAAAAAATATGAAGCTGATGTGAGTTGCAGATGTTATTTCGATGAAAAAATATTATTTAAAGGTTTACATGCACAACTGCACTTTCTTTTAGCTGCTCTCTTGTTAGGCAGTGATTGGTTTTTATTATTTCTCTTTTTCTTTAATTAAATTTAAACTATTCTTAAATGAGTAGACTATTTTGCTCTTAATTTCATGTGCTTTTATTTAGCTAATAAAACAAATAGAGAAACATATATATATATATATATGTTTATAGGGCTGAAAAAATTAAGGAAAACTATGATGGAGTTAGAAATGCAGTTGAAGTAATAAAAGGATTAGATTTGTACATTAGCGACAAGAATTATGTCAGTATCAGGTAAACACATTAAAATTGTTCAAAAATTTTGAAATGTAACTTATTGGTACAGCTGTGCAGGAATGTATCTAAATTACCTGTTAAATAACTTTTCCTATTCATTTAACATCATTTTTAAGAATATTTTTTGCTGACTTTATTATGTTTAAACTAGTTTCGAAATATGTTCTTCTATGCTTTGGCCTTGTAGCTCCACAAAATAGCAGTCATCGAGATAACTAGAAAAGGTTTTTATAACATTTACATACCTTGATGCATACATTAAAACTGTATATTTTAATATAATAGAATATTTTGGACCTCTTCATCTTTGCTTGAGCTATGAAATGTACATTTTCATGAAGTTTACAGACTTTTGATGCCACTAATGAGTTGAACAACCGCAATTTAGAATCAGCATTCAAAAGGACACTTTCAGCATGTAAATATTAATAAAAAGTGAAAGTTCTGGTCCCAAAAATCCCTCAACATTCATGGATTAGAAACACACTTTACTCCTTCAATTTTATTTGTTGGTTATGATCATTTTTAAGCATTCTCGTTTTCTTTGTGGCACTTCAGAAGGTTGAAATGTACTCATGAATATTATAAATGTATTCAGTAAAGTATAGTTTTGCTTTACCTGGTGTACTCATTTGCTGATGATTTTAATGAAATTGTGAAACTGTAGGATTGTATTTGAGAAATGTCATAAATTTTTTGTACTATTTTCTCTAGATATTTTAAAAAATTTCTTGAGGACCACGTACATTGTTTACTTCGAGTATAGCTAATCTTTAGAGATCCAGATGCAATTCATTATTACCGAAAATCTCAAGCCTGAATATGGAATAACATTCAGGTGTTCATTTCTTATAAGTGAGAATTCTTTAAAAGTAAATTTGTTGTTTTCCCGCTAATCAAATTGTTCATTTTTAAATGATTTTTTATAGAGGTGCACTACGAGTTCCGCCAGCTGCCCTGTTGAGGAAATCTGCTTTGAATATTATTCCATACTTGGATGAAAATAAGAAAATAGAGGCGCAAAAAAAGTACACACAGTTTATTACTTCTGTCGAAAGGTTGGACTTGCTTGCTGGCCAAGGGACAAAGGTTTTTAAAATCATTTGCAAACAATTTTTCAGGAGTATCTACAAAAACTTCTAATTCTGGCAATTTTGACTTGACGCGTTTCTCAAGTTGAGCTAGTTTTTAGATTTAAACCGAATTTTGAAGGTCCATGTTAAAATTCGATGGACTTTTTTGCGGAGAGCGAATTGTTAGTAATTTAAAATAAGAATTGTATGAGATGGCTGAAATTGGTTGAATTATAATTTACAGCAAGCATACAAATAACACTAAAAAATATGCATTTATTGTTAGGACCTGAGCAAAAATTTTGAATAATGAGGATGCTTCAAAATTAACAAAAAAATTATAAATGAAGGAAATAAACCAACAATGACTAGCCTTATGATCTTTTAACAATTGAGCACTTACGTATGTAACTTGTAAAAAAGATTTTTTTGGTATCCACGCTGTCTCCAGAACTATTTACCAAATAAATAAGGTCACTGTTATGGAACGATGCAGAAATAATTATTCTTCTCAAAAACACATATACGGAATTTAAACTACCTTTCGTATGGGATCGAATTCGGGGGTCAAGATAAATAAGCTGCGATTTTTATAAAGTAGATTTATGTTAAAGTTTGAAATGAATGAAGCAAGGATTCAGTTTTTATGGTACACTCATAATCATATTTACATAATTTGTCGATATAGAAACTAATGACACTCATCAACTACAAAAATATATATATATGTAGTATTTGCATTTATTAGGCTTATTTTGTCATCATCCTAGTGGTACAGAGGTATTTTTACTTAGTATTACACGTACTTGGCTTGCTGTAAATTTAGGTATCCATGCAAGGATTTCAAGCTTACCTGATATTGTAATGATTTTTCTCTGACCTCAGATTATTTCAATTTAAGTTGACAGATACAACAATAATACGCATGATACTTTTTGTATATATACGTTATAATTTATAAACATTTCCATCTAGTTCATATTGCTAAAAATTGAAGAAAATTTCCATATCTAGGTACTGTTGTTGAGAAATTTTTTTTCTTCTGTGATATGTTACTGTATGCAATTTACTTGTTTTTTGATGATAGGGAAAGACAAAAAATTTATCGGCCGATTTGTTTGCAGAGCAAGAAAAGTGTTCAAAATTGGGAACAGAGTTTTTGGCTCTCATTTCCAAAAATTAAAAATATATTTATATTTACTTTTTAACATATATACTTTCATATTTACTCATTTTTATATACTGATATACATATATGCATAAGTTTTTTTGTTGTATGCTTGCAAATATACGTACTTGCTCATTTTCTTGTACGTGCACAGTAAACTTTGGGCATAACAGATTCTCTTTTTAAGAATCATTACACTTATGACAAATTAATGAAAAAAGTTGTATAACTTCAGATTCTCCGGTACGAGGAATCTCAGATGTAAAGAATGAATTCGGTGGTTCTAATATATTTGTTGCATCCAAAGTTTATTCTACATGTATACATTTCTTTCTCTGTAAGCATATCGCTGCATGCATACATTGAAAAAATGACAAGAGACAAAAGAATAAATAATATATTTTGAACCCTGCATTGCATGTAGAAAATGCATATTTTTTCATTTGTACTACCATCCAAACGGGCCATACGGGCCATATTTTCCCGCATGGCCAATCTCTTTTACAACTGGTCCAGGTGTAAGGTACTGAAACCCACCATTTCCAGCTGGAATGTAATGCCCCGCTGGATACGCAAAATGGCCTGGATCAAAGTTACATGAACGATTAAAAATATACTACCCTTTTGCCTTGAACATAACCTCTAGTAGTAATATTTAAATCACCTTGAACTTTGTAATTTTCAGAAGTTTCAAATGTTGTCCAGAGTAGTTACATTTGAAAAATTACTTTCAATTAGCTGTTTTAAAAAGTAAATTTTGAATGCATTCAAATGCAATAATATTTATATAAAACTGACAAATGGTCATTAAAAAATTAAAATTAGGGGTAAATTTACACTTAAAATTAAATGCTACTTAGAGTTCGGAACAATTCAAAAACTAATAAATAGATCAAACTTTGAAGGGCTATGAAGTATAACTGAAATATCTTTGCATATAATCATCATGGACGTATCATCGCTTTATAACTATTAAGTGTACAAGTACTTTCTTGTAAGACTTGCGCTAGAATTATACTAACGAGGGCATAGAATAAACAACCTTAAGGCAAATATACAATTAGATAAGTGCTATTAAAATGTCAAACTGCAGAATCAATGGACCTTTTCATCCGTAGTTTATAATTTTTTTGTTTGACACAATCTTAGATCCAGATAGTTAGAGACTGCAATACTGCAAGAGAAACGTTCTATTGCTGATGTTTTACACATGATAGCATTCTTGATTTGCAGTAAAAATTCTGAAGAAAAGTCAAGAATGCCATTGCAAAATGGGCAACATACTTTGAGTACTCTTTCTAAAGTTTTATTTGATAATTAGATACTGTTTGTATAAAGTCAACTTACTATCGAACATCTACCAGTAGTTATATTATTGCCCAGCATTATATGCTGCATCTTACTATTCACAGAAAGTCAATCAAATTCTAAGCTCTACTAAACTAAATAAACTAAAAACTTTTGATGATATTTATTTTGGTGCATTTCTTCAAAAAATGAATTTATTTAAAATTTTGAGTCAATCGTTGAAACCACCTGTATACGTATGATATCCATGGCCACCATACTTTTGCGAGTATATATGATATGGTGGAAATAACTCCCGATGCTTAGACAATCTTCGATATTTTCTATTGCGTTTATGGTTTCTTGTTGGAATTTTGCTGGTTAAACTTGCCCATAATAATGTACTCATGATAATAAGAAAATATGGCAGATAGTACATAATTGAGGACCTTTTCACAAATCTGCTTTTTAAAGGCAAATAAGAAATCAACAGAAATGATCTAATCATTAGAGCAATTATAAATAAAGTTTTATGATGAGTTACTACTAATTTCATACTTTTGCATCAAGATCAGCTGAACTCAGAATGACAAAACAATATGCACAAATTTGATTTGTATTTTGATGTATACATTGAATAAAGCTACAAAAGTACATGGAATTTATATTACCTGAGTTTAGTATGTAATTACTTTTTGGATATGACAAAAACAACAGTTTTGTCCATTTATAGTGATAAGCATATTCTTATTTCCAGAGAAATAGATGTTCTACAATCATTGAATATGTTAGTTCTTATGCCAAGAATAAATTGGTTCCTGTTGGTTATTCTCTTTTTTACTTTTTATTACTTTAATGCAAGCTAAGTTATTGAATAACCAGCAGCAACACTTTGTTCTCTTAATACTATACTTTTTTCCTTAGTTTACAGCTGCTCAAACTTGTATACTAAATTATATGACAGAAAAAATAATTTTTTTGCCTATATACTAAGAAAATTTAAGTGTTACAAGTTAATTCATCTATCTTACATGATTTTTTGCGTTATGTTGACAAAAACAAATTTGACTAAAAAACTATCAAGTGCTAGTTCAAGAGCTATCTTAAGCAAATATTAGCTAAGATTGGAACAAGTTTTTTTTCTTAAAACAGATTGTGGAATCATTTCTGTTCAACTTTTTGTTAGACTATTAATTTCTCTATGCTAAATGTTGTGAAATGCAAATCATGTTAATTTTTGACAATAAGATGAAGAGATAAATATTTGAACTTCATCAGTGCATACAAAACTTTATATAAAAACTATCCTATCATAGTGCTTGCCAACAATATATGGCTGCTTAATATATAAAAATTTTAATTGTGTTTCAGTAGATTGCAATATAGGTATCACCAAATAGTCTACATAAATCAGACAAAAGAAAGTTGCTTCCAAATGTCTGAACACTATTCTACTTGCTTCAAACCCATTTGTGCGTATTATTGAAAAATATCTGGTGATGCATAGTTTTTTGCACACTCTTATAATTTACATCTTAGTCAACAAATGATTTTTGCCTAATGTTCTATATTTTTAGCATACAAACTGATCTGTATTTTCAAGTAACTTCTTATTTATTCATGTTTATATGTCTGATGCTACTTTTATAATTTTTTTGGCAGAAAAAAATTTTTTTTTGCATAGAGAGTTTTGACTTGATCCAAAACTTAGTTTTTTTTGCTCAGTTTGTTATGGTAAAAAAATGTTAATCAAACAAGTCAGATGATACATGAGGTTGCTTTAGGCTATCAGAATGTAAACACTTTAAGTGTCATTAGCTTAAAAAATATTTTTTACTTCAAGTATTAGTTGGGTTCCAAATTTGGTTTAACTGATTTTAATTTATATTTGGTTTGGGAGTAAAAAAACAAACTTTATTTAAAGATCACACTCTCTTTTCTAATTTGGTGTCAGGACTTAATACGTTCTGCCTTGTCATCCAATTAGGTTTTACCATATTGTTGTATACAATTCTTTCAGGGAGTTGTGGTTGTTTGAACTAATTTGATTTATATGCGTGCAGAATAAGTTGTAGGATGTTGACAAGATTCACTCTCATCAACACAGGCAAAGATTAATGATAATAGTGTATTTGTAATATTTGTATTCCTTATATTTTTCTGGTCTTAGGTTATACATACCTGTTATTCATTGGTCGTGACATTTGGCTTTTAGTTTTAACTTGCATAAAGATTATGTGATCATTGATTTTGGGGCTCACAGAATTTTTATTACAATTCAACTAGAATTACATGAAAAACTATATTTTTGCTGAATTTTTACAGCTAACCTGTTTTAGTTCAGCTATATAAAATCAATTAAATTCTGCATTTTTTTTAGAAGCTTACTATTAAGCTTACTGATTTTACTAAAGTACAAGATGAAAATAAGTTTTCCTATCTAGAACTACTAGTTTTTCTAGAATTTCATTTTGAAAAATTGTGTTCATTTGGTTCCAACTTTGATAAAGTAAATGGTCTAGTTATACTTATCTTCATAATAGTACCGCTATTTATGGCAGTTGGTACATGTTTGGCTATTGCTAAAAGATGTTTGTGTACCTGTTAGGAAAATACAAACACAACAAGTAACATAAAAACAGAAATAGTATTTGATATTAACCTACATGTGTTACTGAAAGTGAGATAACTTTTGCAACACACAAAACTTAGTAGCATGAAGAACAGGGTTCAGTTCTCTGATGTATCTTGGAACTGAAACTGAAACCAAACTGAAGCCAAGCTGAAATCAAACTGAAACCAAACTGAAACCGAACTAAAACCGAACTGAAACCAAAACAAATTACACCGCAGCTACAGAATAGAATTAACTCCCTTAGGTGTTAATTCCTAACAGTACCTACATTCATTACTCTTCCAGCCTCCACGAGGAAAAGATTGGGGTGTTGTTGACTTTGCATAAAATAGTAGCAGAATATTGAATATGTTTTTTTAGATTGGATTGCAAGCAATGGAGTGTAATAAAAGGCATTACAAGATGGATCACATACAAAGTGAGATGTTCTGGACAGGTGGACTAAAAAATTATACTTCTAGAGAAGCCTAAGTAATCGAAATATATCCTATAAGTTTGTGTGCTGTGTCTCGAATTCATTAATTTACAATTGTCACAGCACCGGAGATTCTGTCTGTATGTGGTTGAACACTTTTTATTGTATATCTTTCTATATACATAGCAAATTCATGCAACAATAGGCATGTAATATAAGGAGGGTTCTAGTGCATTTGATAACAAAAGAGCCTTTAAAGGATCATCGACTAAAATTTGATCTGTTACGATTGGATATTTTTTAATTATTTCCAAGTTTTTCGTATTTTCAACTAATTTTCAGTACGAAGCTTAATGCGCCTCTCATCGACTATGTATCAATTAACGATGGGTGGAACTGCAAAAGAAATAATCACAGTATCAATCAAAGTGTCAAGAGTAGATTGAAAACATGGGAAAAAGGAGGAAGAATAGCGAGCATCGCAAAATGCCTGTCAGTGTTTCAGGCTTCACCGACGAGGAAACGTCTGTTATTCTATTTGCAATTGATGTTTTAAATTTATAAATTAGTTCGAAATTCGTAATGGCTATTGACACCTATCCTTATCTTATCAATTTATAACATGTAATGGAAATTGCTGGGTTATGCTCAATTGGTTTCTCTTTTATTTATAAATTTTAAATTTGATGGCCATTCTTTTTGCATTAGTTTTCATTTGTCGATTTTCCCTGAGCATACTCATATTAAACCCTAGGTTGGATATGGATGTTGAATTTAAGCAGCAAGATCATAGCAACAGTAATGGTGAATTTAATTCGAAACAAAATTCCTCTAAACCGAAGAATGACAAGAAGTCCAAGATAAAGACTAGGCCAGTGTAAGTGCAATGCGCCTCAAGAATTCCATGTTAAAAATATGTAACATCTAAATATGACTATTTTGAAAAAACACGAATCAATTTTTATTTTGAACCTACGGTAATTTTTTATTTGAAGTAAATTTGTCTGGCACTCGAGCAGATAGTTTTCAAGCTATTTCGAATGTTTGCAACATGCTAAAAATTGGTGGTTTTCTTTTCAATTGGGGAAAAGTCAGCACAAATATCAATAAACTTTCACCTTCTCAGCCAGGAATCCAAAGCCATGGATATTGATCTTACAGTGCTGGATCAGAATAGCGATGAAGTTAGATTTGGAAAAAATTTGGCCCATGTTGATAAGGGAATTAGAGATAAAACATTAGCTGCACTTAGGTAAGTGACTTGAAACATGTCACTTTCGATAGATCTTTTTACTTTTATCGTAAAATATAATTTTGAGTACTCTGCATTTTAAAGTACGTACACGCCAACTTATTGAAATATTCAGTTGCTTATTTTTAAACAAAGCCCAGTTTGAATTTTAAAAAACAAAACCGCAACAAAAAGAACTTGGTGCATATTAAGTAGACTAGAGTTGTGAAATGCCAGTATTCAAAGGAGGACATTGAGAATAGATGCATAGATTTGAGATTATCAGGAATTGAATGTTATTCATCTCTTTTAAAAGCCTGAGTAAATAATTTATATTCAGTTTTATTTAATCCCAGATCTAGGACCCTAATATTAACCAGTATAATCCACACAAATTTTTAAAATGCTAGTTTATTTTTAAGTCAATGCCAATTTCAGGATTGCACCAATTTTTTAATTGAACTGCCCAAAAGTGATTTTATTTTAAAAATTAGTGAATCGATTCATGCAAATATTTACTCGAATAAATGAAAGATGATGATGATGAAATATACATAGTCCAAAATAATTACTGGTTTAGGTCAGTTTTATTTGAAAAGGATCGTTTTATTCATGGTTGCATATATTAATAATTGAATTCTCCAATTTCCTCAAGTTTGAAAAAACCAACCTTTATTGAAAGTCAATTTTTTATTTTAAATATATTATTTCACAACTCATTATTGAGCTTCTAGCTTTTTGAATTCAGCGTACTGGGTGATTGTCAAGTCCATCTTCTACATTCAAATAAGAATGAGTAGTTAAATTTTTGAAATTGTCCAAACTTGGTGGAAATAATTGAAGCTGCTGTACAGCTTGAGGGGGGTTGATGATGTTGCAGCATAAATTTTATTGCGGTATTTGAGCATAAGATTCTTCAGACCTTTTGTTATTGCACAGCTTGGGCAATTTTCACTGTACAGCGCAGTAACAACTGCATCACATTAAGTTACATATTGTAAAAAGGCAATGCCCCAGTTTAACGATGAAATAAGTAATGATTTCTCATGTATATGAAATTCACTGATTTTGAAAAAATTTCTGTAACAAATTATGTGTACACATATTTATAATATCTTAACTGCATAGTTATGATTTTATTGTGTCAGGGTTTGGTTGGAGCAGAGAAGCACTAGCCAAATGCTTTCTGATCTTGATCTTGCAAAGGTATCCATTTTTTTAAATTTTACAGCACACTTTAGGTATAATAGATCTGTCGAGACGAGTAAAGTAATTTGTTAAACCTGAAAATCCGAAGCCGAACATAGCACAAGATGACTTTTTCTCTTATTCACTTTAAGCTCAAATTCGTTCATAGCAAATTTTTTACATTAGAAATTTAGACTTTATCACTCAATCAGCTAGTAAAATGAATATTGTCGATAAGTCCAGGTGTTAAATTTGATTTTTACAGGACATTTCTTGTAATATCGCTCTAGTTTTAATTTGTATTTTATATATTACATGTACATTATTCAGAATATATATATATATATATATATGCATGTGGTTGATATTGCTATTTTCAATATACTAACTGTACTTCTACTTCTTCAATATTATTCTACCTACTCATAATCTTTATTGACAATTATTTACAAGATTTTTGTGTTGACGATGTTCAATAATTAAATCTCATAAGAATCTCTATAATTGGTTTCAATAATTTGTTTAGATTTGGCGTGGATTGTGGTTTTGTATGTGGATGTGTGATAAGGAATCTATTCAAAGAGAATTAGCTTCAATTCTATCTAATCTGGTGCACATATTCGCGGAAGATCGACTTGACGGACTGAGATTTCAAGCATCTTTTTATGAAACTGTGGGTAGGTAGGTATCGTTTTAGTTTACAGATTTGATACCCTATATACAGATTACCTTCGTAAATGTATATTTTAAGTTACATAAATGAAACGAAGGATTTCGATAACGATAAATATGTTATATTCGAAAGAAATTTTGAATAAACGATAATACCCTTATGCAACTTTTCAGCTCGTAATAAGTTCATTTTCGTTAAATGGTCAAACTTCAGAATAATTTCTTAACAGTTCTCAATAAAGATTTATAGTAGCTAATGGCTTATTGTACGTATTTGCTTGGTTAAAGTTTTGAGCACATTTTATTAGCTTTCTAAGAATAAAAAGGATTAAAATACATTTATGTAAGCAAATTAAAGTGCACCATGAAAAAATATATGTCTTAATCTCACATTTCACCGTGAAAGGTTGAATTTTTTTTAACTATATACATATATTTATATGATGGGAAAAGTTAAAAGATTTGAAATTTCTTCTATAATTCATCTTAAGGATAGAAAGCAAAGAGATGAGAGAGATAGAGAACATTATTGACCATGAACAAATTCAACTTCAACTTAAGATTGTTCCAGAACTATTTTTTAAGTACAGTTTCTATGACTGAAATTCAATTTAGGCTGCTTTATGTACTTTCTGCTATAGATATCATAATCAATATGAACTCATAGTTCATCAACTAATGAATGGATAGGGTAATCTTAAACAAAAAGTTTATATTCTTTGAATGTCTAGTCTACATATTTGCCTAAATTTGATTTTTTTCAATTTTTTACAGAGAATGGGGCCAACTTGACTACCTTAGGATGAACAAGTTCTACATGCTTATTCGATACTTTTTCAGGTAAAGAAACAAAACTTTGAATACTTGAATGGTAAATTTTTTTAATATATGCTCAATTTTCACATAGAAAGGGAAATCTGACTAGTCACAATTAGATATGGCAAATTATTTTAAAAAATAGATTCAAAATTTAAATCATCATTCTGGATTTTAGTGGATCACATTTTGGTGGTGCAGACATTTTTTTAGCAGTCGCATCTTGTTCAATCAATTTTAATTTGCCTAAATACGGATTTCATCCAATCAGATTCCACGCAATAAGCCTCTATAAAGCATCTTAAGTCGACTTCATCCGAATCTCAACCAATCTGATGTTGCGATGTATACTCCCTTAGCGGCCAATCAAAATGTCAAGTGCAATACTAATATATATATATATATATATATATGCATATTTATTCAATTTTCTATTTTTGCTTAGATGTCTGTACAGATTGCTATATATGCGACTTTGATTTTATTTTAACATTTCAAAATGTAAATAAAGCTGTTCTCATGCTCGTCTCTATGAATGAGGCACTTACTAATGTGTTTTTCAAATAGTGCTCTATATGAAGTTGTTCCTATTCATCAATCCATTACTGTCAGATATTTGTAATATCATGTAGAATCGTAAACTTCAGATAGAGCGAATTCCCTTTTACAAATTTTCATTTATAATGAATAAGCCATACTGTGCCAAGTTCAATTCCAGATTTTCCAATATTACGATTTGATTCGGCCGTCCCTACAAATTTGTTATACCCGAAGTAACTTGCAGCACGCTTAAACCCTTGAAAGCAAATGATTTGTTGCAATGCAACTTTCCTTAATGGAAACAACACTGTTCTAGAACATTTAAAGCAAGTTGAAATAGATGACATAGGCTTTACATTTCAATTACAAATATTTCGAGTTTTAAAATGAACTAATGAATACAGGTGCAGTTCTTCTAGCATATAATCGAACTGCCATAATATGAGAATTATGATGATACTGTTCGAATACAACACAGTATTAAACCAAAACATGTGCGCACATTTCATACTAGTTAAAATACAGTTGTACTCCAAAAATTTTGGGATTCTTTATAACTCATTGTTGTTAATATTAAAGTTAAAGTAAATCGTCAAGGGGGAAATACATGTAATCATGCTGCTACTCTGATTGCTATATTCGAAGGATAATGGTTGAAACCTTATGTGTAGTAAATACGTACCATTTTTATATGCCCTACACCTTTTTGTCTTTTTAAATTTAATTTGTTTGTTTCAGTAGTACTTTAATGGTATAGTATACAATTAAAGTTAAATAGAATATTCAGAGGGGAAATACAAAATCTCATGGATGCTAATTCCTTATGACCCCTTTTTAATTTATAGGGAAGGATTGAAATACTGCCTTCCAACGCAATCTGAGGATACATGTATTGCTGATGTTGAAAAAATGACTCTTGTGATGGCATTGATTGGAGTAATTCGCGATGAATCACTTATGAAGGTCGGTATTTGATCTTGCTACAACGTGATATGCATACGCATATTTGTATTGCAAAAAATTTCATCCTGGCAATAATTTTTGTTAACTAATTTAGCGAGTGACATGAAAAAATATTGATGATTTGATTTAATTTTATTATTGGCTTTTTAATATAAAGCTTGTAGTTAAATTTTTTACTGATTACTTATATATACCTGTATTTTAGTCGTATTATATAGAGAGAGTTTACTCATAATACTCGTATTTACTCATTACTCGTGCCGACTTGTATTTCTATCGCAGCTTCCCAATGGATATAGGCTTCATATTGCCGATATATTTTTACCTGAGGTCTTCAATGCATATGGATCAACTATAAGTACGAATCTACTAATGATTCTATTGGAACCGTGGATTGCTATATTAACAACTGGTGGAATTCCAGGTAGCTAGTTACATTTGTTTATAAATGTAAGGCTGCTACAATATAAAATCCAGTATATTAGCCATTATTTGGTGTAGTTCTAGAACAGGATTCTAGAACAATTCTATGAAGTATAATTGTATACTTCAATTTCTACAAATCAAAGAAGGTAATTTATTCAGGGGGGGGCAAGGGTATTTTATCTGTTTTACGCTTCGTATGTAGGACAAGGGAAACAATCTGAGGTCCTGTATAGCAGAGTTTTTGACCGAATTTTTTCGGATTTACTTGAATATTTCCCTAATTCTGAGGAGGGCATAAGAAGTGCAAAAAAGGTATGTTTGTTTGTATGTATTGGATAAATTTATTTAAAGGTCCTATTTTTTTGAAAATTTTTCACCTTTAGAACCCCTCATAACTATAATCCATGGGATCTAATAACTTTTTAAACTAATGTTGCCGTCATGGCATGATTTGTAAATTATTAGTGCCAATGGCATTCGTTTACTTATGCCTTCCTGAAGTCTTTTTTGCTTTGTCATAGAACTTTTTGAAAGAGCAACAAAAAGTGTTCTGTAACCCCACAGGATAATTGGAAACATGTCGTACATCCGTCCACATTGTTTAGAAGTTGTCCCCTCAAATTGTTCCTTTGATTATTAAACAGAAAAACTTGAATATCAAAAATAGTTGCATAGAACAGTTATTGTCAATTTCACTTTGTCGATATGGTAATCATTTTTAATAATTGGTTTTTATTTCGTGGGAAATCTAGGAACATTACTTTTTATTTTTTGACAGTACTAGAAACTATATTTGCATTCCTTCTGACTCATAAACTATTTTGCAACAATTCTTGAAGTACTTTTTATAGTAATGAAACGATTCGAATCATTTATTTGGTACATGTATAAATTCGATAGGTACGATCACACATTAATAATTATTATGAATGTTTGTATTTTGTATTTTCCAGGCCAAAAATCCTAGCGACCTCATGTTCTTTACTAAAGTTGAGCCAGTTGTTATTCAGGGAGTTTTATTTGATATTGCATCTTCAGAAAACATTCGGGATAAGTACCGAAAGCCTCTATATGATCTAATTAAAAGGTAAGATCACGCCCCTCATCAGATTTGTCGTTCATTTATATCTTTAACAAGGCTTTTTATAAATAACAAATTACTTACTTTTTGTTTATATTGACCTCCATTTCTTCAAAATAAGAGCCAGATATGATCAACAGATATTTAGAATAACATCTCTACTTGTTTGAGAGATATAGAAGGCAAATTTCCAAATCTTTTAGATTTTGTTTCCTTGTTGGTGAAGGTGTTCAAAAGAGAAAACTATCTTAAAAATAAAAATATCAAAATTTAATGGTCCCCCCTATCATTTCCCCCTGAACATAACGCCAAATTTAAATCTACACAGAGTTGTAGCTTCTCGAGACTCTATTTTTGACTTCAGCGAATTCCAGCATCACCTGAACAGGCTCTTTCGAATGATTGTAATAATTATTCTTTTAGAGCAGACATACGTAATAGTGACCTGAACAGAGTTTTAATTAGGTATATATAATGTTCGGGGAAAAACGGTTGGGAGGAGGGTGTAAACGAATGAGACTACGGCTATGTTACTGCACGCAAGGGATATATGAGCAAAATATTAGCTATTCTTTATATAAAGCAAACTGTTCAAGATCCTAAAAGAATGGCAGATCTAATAAGGGTTATATATCTAATATATTATCCTTGTTATTTTCATCGAAGAATAGTTCGATTAGATCTTTTAGGGTTGCACTTAATTCAAACTATTTTTAATATTAAAGTAAGTCATTATTGAATATGTTAGTCAACTTGTAGAAACTATAAAATTTCAAGACAGTTCTTTTATCTTTTTTATAAAAATTATTTTAAGTTATTGAATATTACCTAGATAGTAAAGATTCGAAAGCCAGATGGAACGCATTAGCAAGTCAACCAATAAAAAATCGAATGGCTTAATTGACCAAACTAGAGTTTACTAATTCATTTTCAAATGCGCACTAATGTATTATCAAATTTAACTGCTGGGAGGTATGGCACTGGAAGTTAGTTTAAAATATGAATCCATTCTTTTCCCTCTTAAACTATATGTTGAGTTTTGTTTGAGTAAGTTTGTTGGACATGAATTATGCATACTGTTATAAAATTTAGAGCCTACTTTGTTAATATTTTTTTTAATTTTCTATCATTATGTCTTTAGGTATCAATGCGTAACTGGAATTGAAGGTAGCGGAAAAGAGTATTCTACCTGGACTCCTTACGAGCCGTCAGAATGGTAAAGCATATGTACTGCCACATATATATATATATATATATATATATAAATTGCTACATATATGCATTGAGTTTATTCATGCATGCTACTATGTGGATGCATACTACGATTTATAAATATACTTTTTCATATATCTACTTATGCATAGGTAATTGTACGTACTCATATATAGAATTTATTCCTTTAATGCTTTTTTCAAAGGATTAGCACCTTTGAGGTTATAAAGAGAGCATCAAAATCCTTAGGAGTACATACCAAATTGAACAAGTACCCGATAAAAGAAGAAAACGATACTCCAAAAAAGCGTAAAGGACCACCAGTCGCGGGTTGGGCCGCGAAAGCCATTGCATCAGGCGAAATTTCGGAAAAAGAGGAAGACGAAAAGTCAGGTAGAAAAATATATCCTATAGAATTGTGTCAGTTTCATACGAATTGCTTTTTCTTGGTGCTGTTTGATGGCTGCTGGCTGTTTTCTTGAATGCTATGAACCTAGACAGTATATTTTGTATGACTAAATTTTATGAAAGATAAGTAGCTAGCTCATATTTCATGATTTTCCTTGGTGCCAACAATACTTATCCAATAAAATATATCTACTTGCCAAAAAACATGGTATTTTAGTTATTTTTTTCCTATTGATAGGCTTTAAATATATATATTAAGTATGAAATATGTTCAACATACTTGCTAGTCTGTATCACAGTATGGTCAATGTAATACAGTGCTATGCATTAAGATTTGGTGTAGTATTAAAATTTACAGCAGTGATGTAAATTTGAATGTAAGATTTTTCCTGTGTACAATCGTGCTGAATCTATATTCGAATTTATACAAATCATGCATTTTTTTTTAGATCAGTTCAACTTGAAAATTGCAGATTCACCTGAAATTGTGCACCGCAAGAAAAATAAAAAGCAAAAAACACTAAAAAAATTGCCAGATATGGAGCTTGACCCTGTGATCACTCCTCCTACAGAACACGCCATTCACGAATCGAATCAGAATACATTGCA
This sequence comes from Vaucheria bursata, assembly GCA_032358265.1. Classification (NCBI taxonomy): domain Eukaryota; class Xanthophyceae; order Vaucheriales; family Vaucheriaceae; genus Vaucheria; species Vaucheria bursata. The sequence continues at coordinate 32,600 of JAULBW010066310.1, forward strand.
ACAGTCTATTAAGACGCCTGTTGTCAGAATCGAACCTGTAGCCTCTACTTTTATGAATCAAGAGCTAGGTGATGCTCCAAATTCATCCAATAACAATAATAAGAAGCCGAAAAAAGCACTAGATGTAAGTCTCGAACCCATGAGTTCTCCTTTGAAGGCAGAATCGGAAATTATAGCTGCACTCAATTCCAAAGATGAAGATTCTTCCACACCTGAAGTTACAATTAATACAGGCAGTACTCAGAAATCCACCGATATAACTCAAAAGAACAAGAAAAAGAAGAAAAATCGAAATATGCAGTCCACTGAATCTTCATCCAAAAATAAAATTTCTAGTTTGAAATCTCCTGAAATAGAAATTCCTAGTTTACCGAAAATAGGCGATGCTGATTTTCTTACTGCTAGTAATCCTAGTACGCCCTGGAAGGCTGATGGGATGGTTGCGAATAAAATTGGAGCTGTGACGACCGGATTAGTGCGAAAAAAGCATGTGACTTTTGGGTGTACAAGAGCAAAAGAATATAAAAAATCTATTCGAGATATGTTGACAAAACCTTTCACTCCGGCAAATGCAGCGGGTCAACCAGTTAAAGGTCTTTTAAAGGTAAACTTGATACATTGTCACACTTTTTAATTCAAATTTTTGCAACATGTTCATATCTTAAACTATTCATACATATATTTTGAATGCTACTTATTGATAGCGCTAACGTCATTGAAATTTGAGCTTATTAAGTGCATGTATATTCTTTTATTCGTGATTAAATATTGGCTTAACTAATAAATTTGAAAAAATGTATCTTTTTTGTAGTTTAACTTTCATACTCCTCTCTCCATTATCTGTACAAATGGTTTTATTTGTTCAGCAAAATGGTTTTATTCGTTGAGCAAAATGGTTTTATTCAGTAAGAAAATGCCTTTAATATTTCATTCTGCTGCTCAAATTATGCAACTGGCAATATTGCTCGTTGTTTAGGTTATCTGAAATGTTTTATTATATTCATTTTTTTCTAAAAATATTCAAGTAAAGCTTTTAAGTAATCTTAGCTGATTACTCACACTGTTAAAATATTTAGTAGCGCTATTATGAAGGCTTTATAGGGTAAGTGAAAATGGCAAAATGTAAGGGAATCTCAAGTCGTGTATTAATAATCTTCTTTGACTACTTGAAATAAGTTAAATTTTCGATTTTTTTATTTTTGTGCTTGACTTAAGTAACTCAAACCATCAATAACTATATAGAATATAACCCCTTTATATTGCTACCCTGTTATTAAATAGCGTCTTTTAACAAATATTGCCTGTCCTGACTTGACAGCAGTAACTTTTCTCGTCCTCCTGAAAAACCTTTAAATTCTTGTATTATTCTGTCTGGAGTAATTCAATTGGAGAACTTGTATTGCAGACATTTTATATGAAATTCATTTTCTAGTTTTGTTTTTTGTATGTAGACATCAGCAGGGCAATCTGAGTCTGGTGGAAATATTTCCAAAACAATGGGTAAGAAATTAACCTTTACCCCTGAAGACCAGTCTTTGAAATTAGCCCCGAAAACTGCCCCTAGATTGACCACTAGAATGAAAGCCAGAGATTTTTTCTAACAAATACTATGAACATTTCCTTCGTGCGTTATTTTTTTCTCTGCAAATGATAATTTATTTATTACGATTGCTGATTCTAGAACTTTGGTCATCAGTAATACATTTTATTAAATGGAATAGAGTAAAGTAGTGATTTAGTTTAAGACAAATTTGAATTTTTTTAACACTCATAGTCATTATGAGATTCATAGTACTAATCAATTAAGTTTATGATGGCTTTTCTTCAAATCAAATATGCATGTACAGTTTGTTTTTATTGTGCACAGTAAACTTTGGATAAAATAAACCAGTAGGGACCACCGAAATAATTTTTAGGCCCAGGAAATTGGAGATAAACTTAGCTGCTATGATTCTGTATTTGCATTATGATAAGTAAACATTCTCTAAAAGCTAGCTCTTAGTGTTCTAAGTTTAATGCAAATAAAATTCTCAAATATATTTTTCTACATTAAATACTTATTTTATATCTAATACTTTTCAGTTTCAAATTTAAATATATGAAATTCTGGCCATTTCAATAGCTCAAAATGAGTTTTTTATTGAAAAGCAAAGGTTAAATCATCATGAAGTTGTAGTGTAAGTTAGTTTCTGCAATCTTAGGCTGACTCCCGTAACTTTGTGTCAATTATTTAGAAATTCTCGTACTTTAAGTAATAGTAAATTTATATATATATATATATAAATGTATATCGATTCTAGGAATGCGCTTACAGGTTTGTGTACAAAACTTACTGTTTACATAGTCAACAAAATCTACCGAACATTTGTTCAAGTGGTCTCAGTATCTAGACAGTGTGTTCAGCACCAGTCATGCTTTACGGTGGTTTTGAGCAGTTGCTTTAATAAAGCCGTCATTAAGTAATGAGCATTGATAGACTCTCTAGAAAGCTTGACTTCTTAAAGTTTTTGAATAATTGCGAGAAAAAGCTGTGGCACTGCTGGGATTGCAGCAAGAATAAGGCTTTTTGGTGATATAAGAACAAAGCAAGCAAACGGAAAAGGCAAGTATAGTATGCATTATTTTAGTATCAGAATGTAAATAGCAACAGTCTATCCCGCCCAACACAAGGAGAGTGCTGCAAGTGGAGGTAAAGACTAGAAGAAGTGTAATTCTAGGAGGTAGAAAATAGTGGTAAAAAAATGAAAGGCAATCAAATGTAGATGCTGAAAATGAGAAATTATAAGGATGGAAGTTTATTTTGAGTATTTTGTGAATCCGGACTAAATATTATTGAATTCAGTGCATCTAAATAAAATGTAAACTGCCAAATTTAAAATTGCTATGAATGATGTATTTATAGAAAAGACACGATACAAAGGAATACGCGTGATTTGAGTTACAGACTTGAACTTAAATTATAAACTGATGATTTTATATATAACCAGTCACAGATCACTATCTTAAATGAATATAAAGGTGTAGAACAAGTAGAAATCTTGACACCTCTCTAGTCTGTGAAGTATCCGACAAAATTTGTCAGAGCACCAGAAGTAGAAGGTCCATAAAAAAGCACACTTCAACTCTTTGTGCATAAGTGTTAGGACTTGATCCGTTTTGCCACGTGATTTGGTTAATGATACATTATTTGCTAAGTGTTTTTAGAAGTTGCATTATGTTGTCAAGGTTTATTATTGGCAACACATGAGTATGGATTACTGTACTATTAATTTTTACATGCTCTTTCACGTTGTCCTTATTATCTCTGACTTTGGTTATATGCGCAAGTTATTAGTTGCAATTCATACAATAAGTTGTAGTGAAAAAATGATTTTGTCTTGATCTTAAGTCTAGGATAACTGAAAAATTGTAGACAAGAGGAATGATTTGTTGCCTTTAGCAAGGTCTTTGCTAATATGTCAGCAGTAGATCAGTAGTAGAAATGCCATATCGAGTATGAAACTTGTTGATTTTATTATAAGCTCAAAGAAAAAAGCACTTTTTTTCAAGTGTGAAAGAAGTAATTACACAGAACTTAGGTATTCACTAGATGTATTTTGCAGTAACAACCTAAACACAATGGCACTACAAAAACATTAACGGTGCGCCAACAACTGAATATTCTGATAGCAATTGGTGCAGCAAGACTTCTCAACTAGCAACCCTTACCTTTTCAATTTTCCTCAATCCATCTTAATGCTTAGTGATGCATCTCCGATGAAATTCTCCTGATGTTTCCAAGTATTCTCTTCTTCTCAAAAAAATTTCTAGGCATTTGTATCTATCATTAACTACTGTACAATGGTACAATAAGCAGTGCACTACAATTTACCATGCCATCTTGGGTAACTTGACCATTGTAACTTTCAATTGGTCAACCAAAAACATCTTCCAACAGCTGTTCTATTAGTTTATTTTATAATAAATGTTTTGCCACTCCCATAAACAAATTACAAATGGTTCATTATATAAAACTCAGTTCCAATTCTTGTCTTTGGTTGGATTACTTTACATTCAGTTTTATTCATAAGAAGTGCATCAATAACTTTACACCTCACATCTTGATATACTTGCTCACTTTTTACTGTCCTTTTTTTACATGCTGCTTAGTATATTTTGATAAGCCATACCTGGTTGATTGTTAGGAATTAACTCTCTTAGGGATTAATTCTATTTTTATAGCTGCGGTCAGTTTTCATTTATGACGTTCAAAGTAAATTGGCTGCACAGATGCCAGTAGAGTTATATATTTTGTTGTGTTGATAGAGTTAGCTCACTTCTATCAACACAATTATTGCATGATAAATATACACATATCTGCCACAGTTTCCTGTGTTCTGTTGTGTTTCATGTTTCCAACATCAGCTTGGTCTGCTTAATATTTGTTTAGGTCCTTAACCTCCTTACCTTTATCTTTGCTTAAACAACCTGTTTCCTCCAATCAAGCTTCATCAGAAATCTTTTGCATTTCTTCTTGGCATGCTGGTGTAAGGATCCAACTACCAAATCTTATGTGTACATTCTGTAATACAGAGAAAACCAGAAACATGAGAGAAATGCACACTTAATTCAGTATATTTAAACCTACTTCATGTGCTGCCCACAATATATCTTGTCAACATATTCCAAAAAGTATTATGAATACAACTCCTTGAAAAATTAATACACAAATCAATGATAACTTTGCAGTTAATAAATTAAAATTCCATGACAAATCATGAAGCAAAAGTTTAGATCCTGACAGCTATCTTTTAGGCTTGATCTCTCAGAACCATCTAAAGTTTTGTGTTGCTCTCATTTCCAATCATATTCAGTGATTTTTCTCTTAATTCCTCAAATTGCAACAGCAAACTATATTCAGAGGAAGTCAAAAACCATTGTTGCAAATATATAAAAAATAAAAATTGACCTCTCTTTGAAAGCACATTGAAAATCTTTGACATAAATGAATCAAGTTCAAAACTCAGCTATGTACTAAATATGCCAAAACATAGACATAAAAACATAGCCAAAACTTTTAACTGAACAATGAAAGTAGATTAATGTACCAATGATAAATTTGGTAGCAAAATCTACATGAAGAAATCCTTCTTGTCAAAATAAGTAGTGGGTAAAGAAAGGAATACCAAGTTCAGATTAAAAATTTTTTTACTCTGAAATAAAGTTTAAAAAAGAGTATGCTAAAGTGAATGAATTTTTCTAATTGTCGTGCAGAGTTGTAGATTTGAATTTTGAGTATGAGGAAAAAATTTGAATCTTAATGTCAGAAACTAATAGGTAGATAACGACAATACAAAAGAAGAAGAAGAATACTTGATATATGTAGATTATATTAGTACCTCACAATGTTGCAAAGAGTAATCTTCACAACGTCAAATATCTAATTACTTGTTAAAGTACGAGTAGTTCTTACTTACTCAAAATTTGCCTAATTACTTGGAATTGATCGATGGGTTTGGGTTCTTAACACTTAAAGCAGCGGATATCACAATTTTAAGTGGAAATAAAATATTAAATTTAATAGAAATGCTAGAACAGCCATCCTTTGCTACTTAAGCAAAACTTATTATTTTCTTGGCATGAAAAAATTTGTGTACGTCATTCTTAATTTAAATCTAGTTATATTAGTTTTCAAAAATCTGCAAATCAATCTACCACAGGATAGTTTAAACCTGTAAATTGTTTCTCATGATTAAATCATGAAAAAACTACTTATGATGTCTGATTCATATGTGCTTTGTCATGCAAGGGTAAAAATAAATGTTTCTTTGAAAAAAGTTGATCCACTAAAATTGCGCATATATTTAGTTAATAAGGTTTCTTAGTGAGTTTGTTTACTACCAAGTTTAAATGAACGTATAGTTCAGAGGGCTATATCTGATTGCTCTGTTAAGCCAAGTTGGATGGAAACAGTTCTTTATGATGAACTCATGACATATACTGTAGTTTTCAACTTCAAAAAATGTGGTACAAAGCAATTATTTTACTTGGCAGTATTATCATTCAACTATATATAGCACTGAAAAATATTTTGATATATGCCATCTAAACACTTTGTTGGTGAGTATTTCTAGCATAAGTTCAATTTTTTTTCATCTTGCCTGCATTGCAGGAATTGAAAAATTATTTTTTACTGCGTTAAGCAATTTTAAAAGTGTTAGGAAAACAACGAAAAGACAAAGAAGAGAAAGAAGAAAGAATGATAGTTTTAAGAAATATAGGTATACTAGAGTACAATGTAAGTGTCAGGATTTCTATTTTGTTACTGTTACAATTCCTGTCCAGATTTTGACTTGTGACCCATGACCCATTATCCATGATCTATGACTTGTGATCCATATTACCTGTTACCAGTATGCGCTTAACTCTGACTCATTTATGCAAGTAACTTTACAATTCCTGTTCATATAACTACCATTCCACTCTACAATTCTTCTCTATGATTCTCGGTTTATTTATCTATTCAAATTGGCATATTCTGCACAGAATATCTTAAGTTGGAAATAAGTTTCTTTTGGTCAATCCAGAATATTTGAAGTGGCTGTGCAATCATATCATTTTGATTACTTGACTTTAAATATGTTTTGTGTGTTTCTTCTCACTCTACTACTTTTCTACTTCTCCTATAAAAGTACACTTCCTTTGGTACCATGCACCTGTAGCATGTGGTCAGTAGCAGTCCTATTTCAAGTAATATACTCTTTTATATATTTTTGTCTCTTTCATTGTTTGCCTTTACCTCACACCATGATCCCAGTATCACAACACATTGCATATTTTTATCCTTTTCTTAGTTTTTAACAATATGGAAATAAGAACTACACCTCCACAAGATAGAGATCTTGTGCTACAGAGGTGATGTCCAAACAAGATGGATGGAAAAGAATAAAGTGAAAGAAGAAAATAAAAAGAAACCAAATCAAAACTTCTTTGATTGGAGAAAATGTTGTTATGGAAGTTTACAGGAAACAAAAGGGATTTTTCGCATTTGGCAGATGATGATCCAAATCTTTTAATTGCAACTAAAACAGTGATATTAGTTAATGAAGTGCAAATTTTAAACTGTTGAATTTGAAGTATGAACATATATTTAATAGATAATCAATGGATAATGGGTCACAAATCTTGAATTGGAATAAAACAGTAGCTAGTATAAATCTTGACAAAAAGTACCTTACTTTGCTAACTATAACCAAGTAGTACATAGATCAATTCAACCTCATAGACATTAAATTTCTTAAAAAAACTGAGATTCCACTATTTTAAGATTATGCTTCTAGGGATAAAGAGAAGAAAATGTTGTTCATTAATGTCCATCTCTTTTCGAGACATTGTGCACCTTCTACAACTTGTTGTGAGCTCTACTGATTCTTTTTCAAATATGTTTTCATTTTGCATTTGTGGAGTTGTTGGCCAATATTTTCTTCAAGCACATTCAATATACATATGTACACAGTATCCTCATTTCAGATTCAGCATTATACAATGTTCAGAATTGGAAAAATGCCAATAGATTCTTCATGGGCACACATTTCCATATGCACTCTTAAGTCTTTGATGAGATATCACAGAAGGGACAAAATGTATTGCCAGAACTTGTCTAATTTATCCAATTAGTATGTAATAATTAACTATAACAAGAAGTTGGAGAAGGCAAGACAAGAGAAATGTAAATTATTGTACATTGTACAGTACAAGACAAGAATAAAACCTAACCTCCATTATAATAAGTGAGGCTTCCAATTATGTAAGATATTACAAATATAGTTGATGATCAATCATAATCGATTTTCAAAAATAATCGAATAGAAATGGATTTAGTTATCAATAGATGCAGCAATCCTAGCAGATATATCAAACCTGAATGCATAGCAATACAAATGGATGTAAAGGATGAATTAATGATTGTATAGTTTAGTTAGAAGCATTATAACTTTATATCTCGTAGTGTTCCAAACTCAATAAAGTTGGAGCTCTACCATGCACTATCGGTTTGGGGGATACCTGCCCCACCATCAGAAAATGTTACGGCAAAAAAACTACTAGAAATGTCATTAACATCTGACTGTTAAAAAATGTACGTTTAATGGTGGTTATTACTGAGAGCACCACCCCTGAACTTTTTTTAATGACAAAACGTTGATTGGACAAATTATTTTTTATGTTGAGTGAAAGTTCTGAAGTCACCAAGTTACGTGTAGAATATTTCGGTGAATATGAAAGGCTGTTGACCTGCGATTTCATTAACTGTATAGGTTTGTTAGCACTATTTAAATAAATATTTTCGGTTATATTCATTTAAAATGTAACAGCTGGAAACCACCATTCAAATATAAATTATCTGAAAAATAAATATTTCTAAAGTATTTCTATTTGTTGATTTTTATTTGATAAAATAAATATATCCAATCAAATCAAAAAAGAAAATTATTTATTTACGCGGTTATATTCTGGAGGGTGGCGAAGGCACATAAACATACAAATTAATTGTCCCGAGACAGTACAGTAGGGTTATGGCCTCGTAGAGCGGCAATACAAATTAAATCGTACTGTGATCCCTTCAGCAACTAGTTTAAAACTAGAGGATAACGCTTTAAAAACTATACTATTATCCATGTCGTCGAGTAGTGTGGACAGCGAGGAGTCTAAGAGGCTACAAGACTTGCAACTCTATTCTCCTACGAACACTGTAAATGGCGAACAACGTGTAGGTCACATACGTCGAAGTGCGAATAGTGCCAGCGGCGGCCAAATTTTTGGATCTAAAGGAGCTTTTGCCAGTTACACATCTCTCTATGAGACTGGCTTCTTGGAAGCATCTGAAGCTAGAGATGTTGCTCTAGATGAAGCGAAGTGCTGGGGGGCAACAGAAGATGACGAGTTCGTCACTCCATGGTACACATATGTTGTTCGGGTACTTATGTTTCCGACCGGTGGAATTATATGCTACTACATTTGGTGGCGAATTAGTAATTATGTCAGTGGGAATTCATGGTGGTATGATACGTGTGCATGGACGTTCATCATCAGTGAAGCATTCTGTCTTCTATTCATCACGGCACAATGGGTCTGGATGTGGAATCTCAAATTTCGCAAGAGAATAACCCAATATGATCTAAATTTGACCGACGACGAATTACCCACAATCGACATAATGATTCCTTGTTACACTGAACCTACTGAAATAGTTCAGATGACATTAAACTCATGTTACGACCTGGACTACCCGGATTACAAAATAACTGTGTATATTTGTGACGATGGAAAAAATGAAGCAATGCGTGATATGGTATCGGAGTCTGCAAAACATTACGGTGGCGAAATGAGAACACGTTATATCGCGCGTACTAAAGTTCCCGGTGTTCCGCATCATGCCAAAGCAGGTTGGTACTTTATAGAAACTTGTGGATTTAGACATTATTGCTAATTGTACATACATATATATATATATGCATCGAAACCTCAAGATTTATGATATCTGTTAATTTCGATTCAAGTTTTTTTGTGGGAAAATGTTTTAAAAATCTTTTGGTTTTTAGTGCCTACAAATTTTTTTTAAACTAATGAAAATCATGGCTTGCTATTGGAAAGAGGATGTATTCTAATTTTTTGTTGACTTTTTGGGCCAATACAGCTCAAGTACGATGCCATAGCACTCATTCGGAAAGATTCGCCTTCACTGTTAAATGCATGTTTATATGTATTGTGTTTTTCTATAAATAGCTTGTATTTACAGAATAATTAATAATTTATAATCTTACATGTACTCTTTACAATTACAATATTCAGTGAATTTGTTCAGTTCCATAGATAAATGTTGTGCTGGCAAGCCAAAATAGATAGAAGTAGATCAATGATACACTCTTGAGTAGTATTTAGTGCTTCTAAGAGCATTCTTTTATTAAAGAAAAACACTGTACTGGTGAAAAACTATTGAAAAATCTTTTTTAAAGTGGTACATCAATTTAATGCTGTTGTAGCTCAGTGAAATGGATAGTATTTCCATATTTTTTTGTACCTTACCTACAGAGGTTGATGCGGATGTAATTAATTGCATTCTTATTTACTTTGTTTTTCAGGCAATTTGAACAACTGCATTTTAAATGAAGGCTCAACTGGCCAGTTAATAATGATATTAGATTGCGATATGTTACCTGAGCCTTGCCTCGCTCGAACAGTTGTACCATTCTTTTACAAAATCGAGAGAAATGATACTGACATTGAAAGTTCATCTCTGAAAGCCATTTTTGATGAGAAAATGGGATTATTACAGACTCCGCAAGCTTTCTACAATCTTGATAGTCACGATGTGCTAGGACAGAGTTATTCATACTTCTACGAGTGTGTTATTTCTGGATGGGATGGTACAGGTTAGGAGGCATAAATTTCTACTCTAATAGAAGTATTTGTTAAATAACAATGTTATGCTGAAACTGCCATGGTCGTGTAGTATTTTAGTTAGCATGATATGGTAGCATGAATAGTGTTAGGTAGTTCATACTATCGTGAACAGTAATTAACGTGCATGGACTAGATTTCGAATTACCACCAAATCACTAAAGATCTAGCTGTGCCACAAACAACGTATCAAACATAAAATTTTCATTTTGATTTAAAGCAACATTTATAAATGCATACAGTTATTACTTCGAACACAATAAATTGGTAGAGACCACCAAATCAATTTGTAAAACAAAAACTGAGGCTAATCTTGGTACAACTGCATTTTATTCATTCGTTACAAGGGAAAATTTATTGAAAATTAATTTGCAATGTCGAAAATGTTTATATCATTCATTTTGTTATACTGTTTGAATGTAGGATGTACGCCTTGCTGCGGCACTGGCGTAACATTCAGTCGCATTGCATTAGAATCTGTTGGTGGTTTCAGCACAGGTTCAATCACAGAAGACTTCAAAACAAGTTTAAACATTCGCGCGCACGGTTTCAAGTGTAAATACTTCCTGCAATATATGACTAGAGGAGTTAGCCCCAAAGAACTCAACGCCTTCATGACACAAAGATTGCGTTGGTGTGTGGGCGCAATTCAAATTTTGAAAGC